>LFYR01001882.1:472499-491268 GCA_001185155.1 Zostera marina
ATCACATAACATACCAAATTTTTTTCCCAAATTATATCTTTATCCTCATCGCTCCATTGAGCCCATGTAATTTCTGCCCCTGGAATAAATCCTTTAACCAAGCAACCAATTTGCTTTCGTATATCATTTGGAAATGTTCTGTAAGTTAATTTTTAAATTCAATTAATATAATGAAAAGAAAGTAATTTGATTATTTAATTTTGAAATGAACTACATACCCAGATTGAAAAACAACTCCAGGAAATGGTGTTGAAGGTTGCGGAATTCATTTTTAAAATTTTCTAGTACACCGACGAGCTGATTCTACCTCATTGTCGACGGATTGTCGTTGTCCACGTATTTGACCACGTTTACGTCCTTGTCCACCTGCCGTTTCTGGAAAAAATCATGACATAATTCTATTAACTATAACAATAAAAGATCATGACATAAAAAATCATTATATTTTGAACTAACTTACAATCACACCAAAATCCTTCTTCGTCACTTATAAAATCATTATCGGATTCAGTATCTACATTATCTAATTGAATATCGTTGTCAACATTTGTTTCTTCAAAAATACATCAAAGATACATCATCAATCGTGTCATCGTTGATTGCATTCACATCAAATTCATTAAAATCTTCTTGATATGTATCTAAATCTTTTTTTGAAACGTCAATGACATCTCAAGCTTTTGTTCTAAGCACCGTATACCAATCAGTTGATTTTCCGGATACATTCGGTATATAACAAACTTGCTCAGATTGCCAAGAAAAAATGAACGGCTCGTATGTTTTTTGTTTAGAATGTGTATCAATTGACACTGTTTTGAACATGTCTATTTTGATTCCTTTGTGAATATCATACCAAATACTGTTAAACATCGAAAATCGAGTATCATCACCAAGAAATTCAAGTTCGATAATTTCCTGAAGAACTCCTTAATAATTATTTCCATCATCTCCATAAGAAGAAGTCCCACGAACCATGATACCACAGTTTTGCGACGTTTTGCTTTTGTCTTCACTTTGCACATGAAATTTAAATCCATTGGTAATATATTTATTATAACATGTAACTTCTCTATGAGGACCTTTCAAAAGAATACACAACCGTTGATCTTGTTGACCATGCTTCATGCGATCTATGAACCATTTATGAAAAAGAGAATCAGTTTTTCTCTGCAATTCCTTATCGAAAATGTTTACATTTTCGTGAATCATTTCGTCCTCGAATTCTCTTAAAAATGGTACTACTTCATTGCAATTGAGAAGCACATAAATCATTATAGCATTATATTCTCTATCATATATATATCTACGAACACTTCCTCCTAAAGCACGACCTGGTTGAGTAAATATTGACAAACCACCACCAGATTCGATTTCCTTGATTTTCTCCTGAATTTTCATATGAACGTACTATCGAAGTACATCGAGAAAAATGTACCTAGTTCTTCAGCAATATAAGCCTCTGCAATAGACCCTTCAACGCATGCCTTATTACGAACTTTCTTTTTCAAGAAAAACATAAATCTGTAAATAGAAATTATATTTATATCATATAAATATATAATTTACAATATTGATTGTTCGCAAAAGAGAATTGCCGTTTATAAGGGTACATCCACCTATATTGCACTGGTCCCCCAACTTCAGCCTCATATGGAAGATGGATCAACAAATGCTCCATTGAATCAAAAAAAGAAGATCGAAATGTCTTTTCAATCTACATGTCATCTCTACAATTGATTCCCCATGCTTCTTCGTTTCATTTTCTTTAATTGTTGGGGAACATATGTTGCTAAAGAAACGACTAACTTCGGTAAATACATTAGTAAATTGTTTTGGTAAAAAATTATCAAAAGCGATAGGCAATAATCTCTGCATAAATACGTGACAATCATGACTTTTAATTCCCGTGATAGTATTTTCATTGATTTTGACACATTTAGAGATGTTTGACACATAACCATCGGGAAAACGAAGTAGAGACACTCATTCGCACACTTTTTTTATTTGAAGTTTTTCCAAAACATACAATGCTTTAGGAAGATATATTTTATCTCCAATCACTCGAGGGTGTAAGTCATATCGAATATCTAATTTTATAAGATCTTTGTGGTTTTTGAGATTATCTTTGCTTTTCATCTTCACATTCATTACTGTATTGAAAATATTATCAAAAACATTTTTCTCAACATGCATTATATCAACATTGTGACGAAAAAGTAATGAATTTCAATACGGCAATTTGAAAAAAAGTATTTTTCGTCCAATTGTGTGTCTTCCCAAAATTTGACAATTTTCTTTTATCATTACTTCCTTCAAAAAAACACATCATCTTTTAAAGGTAAACATAAATCAATTTCTTTTCCATTAATACGTTCAATTGGTGCGTCTTTCTCAACTCTCTTTAAAAATTTATTTCTTTGTCGTCGAAATGAATGATGTTCGGGAAGAAACCGACGGTAACAATCGAAAAAACAAAGTTTTCCACTATTTGTCAAATAAAATGATTTAGTCTTTTCCATACAATATGGACATGATAACTTCCCATGTGTACTCCAACCAGACAACATTGCATAAGCTGGAAAATCAGAAATAGTCCATAAAAGTGATGCTCTCATTGTAAAATTTGTCTTACTAAAGGCATCGTGCGTCTCGATATCTTCAATCCATAGTAGTTTAAGCTTATCAATCAATGGTTTCAAATAAACGTCAATTTCTTTTTTTGGACATTTATGACCGGGAATCAACATAGTTAAGAACATAAATTGTTGTTTGTTACACATCCACGGAGGATTGAATCCATCTGTAGAAAGACCAAGCCTCACATTTCGACCATCAGATGCAAATCTAGGATGAATACTATCGAAATGCTTCTAAGCTTTGCCATCAGACGGATGTCGTAACTCATTAGGGACCTCTTGACGTCGTGTACTGTGTCATACTATTTCTTTCGATCCTTGAACAATGGTATAATCGTTATAGTCGAGGGATCAAAGGAAAATAACGAAGAATTTTAACTGAAATATCACAACCACCGCTTGTTTGTGTCTTAAACCTTGGTTCACGGCATGTCGGGCATTCAGTTAACTCTCTATATTCTTTTCGATACAATATATAATTGTTCGTGCATGCATCTATTTTTTCATGTTTCAAACTAAGGTTTTTCAATTTTTATTTAGCCTTATAAAACGTATCTGGAAGCTTGTTAGGTTTTGGTACGATCTTCTGAATAGTTTTCATCAAGGTATCGTAGCCTTCCACAGATAGTTCATAGGTTGATTTAAGATACATTAATTCTATCAAGATCTCCAAAACAGATGCATCGCAACCTTCATATACTTTCCCATAACTAGAATTTAGCAAATCGTAAAACTTTTGGGCTTCATCATTCGGTTTTTCATCATGTAAATCAAATGGTCTAATTGCATCGTGGACCATGTCGACAAATGGATTAGTATTAATACGTTCATCATCGACCATTTCAACATCATTTATAGTGATGCATTCATCTACACGTACTCTTTTCCTTTGTTCTCCATGTCTGTCCCAATTAGTGTAATCACTCATAAAACCGAACTTGTAAAGATGAACTGTCATTATATCTCTAACTTTCTTATTTAAATAACAACAACTACTAGAAGGGTATTTAATTTTTCCATCTTCACGAGTAATAATTGATTCTGAGAATGCAAAGCTTAGAAATCGCTCAACGCCATTGAGAAATAAATCGGTAATTTGATTTTTCTCATCTAGTCGGTTGTACATCCAATTTCGTTCATTGCCGGCCATTTTATAAAATAATTAAAACATGCAAAAATGAGTTGCATGTATGTATAATCTAAAATACTAATTCAGAGTATCTATATATCATGAAAAATATATCATGAAAAATAAATAAAAAATCATAATAAGAAAGGCTCAGCTCGGGCTCGGGCCCGGCAGGCTCAGTTCGGCTTGGGCTCGACAAGCTAAGCTCGGCCTGCCGATAAAATTTTTCTAAGGTTCTATTTTTTTTAATGAAATTAAAAGCCATCTACTTGTAAATAATGGAAATAAGATAGTATTATCTGATTCATGGGATACATAAAAGATTTTCTTTTAATTTAGAAAGAAAGAAAAAAGATATTTATTAAATGGGTTGCATTTTATTTATTAAATGGCTTGCATTTTTAAAAGATTTTCATGGGGCCGGGATTCATGGGTTGTATTTTATTTATTAAATTCATATCATATTTATTTTGATTTTTAAAAAAGAAAGAAAAATACCTATAAAAGTTGCCGACAATAGATGAGGAGATGAAAATATGCAGTCCGACGGAAATTTGGGAATGTGAAGATAAAATCTGAAAACAAGAAGACGAAACAAAATAAAAAATTATAACTTGAACTAATAGTAATAAAACGATAATAAAATTAACATAAAAAAGAAATAAGGTCCATCACAAACAAAAACCCCAACAGAAACAAAATTAAGAAGTTAAAACAAATTGGGAATTTTATAAAGATAGTTCATAATAAAAAATATATATATAAGTTTTAATACCATGAAATTATGAAAACATGAAATCTCGATAGAAACCAATTTAATGAGAATATGATTTTCTGTGATACCATTTGTTATTTAGAATCTTAATACATGTGAATGATGGAATTGTCCCCTTATCTGTACACTGTGGGGTTAAAACTTAAAAATGACTATTACCATATGATATGAAAAATTGAATGTATGATGTCATGTTGGCATCTTAATCAAAAGGTGTTTTAACATTAAAACTAAAAAGTATTCATAGGAGTGGGGGGGTACTGTAGTTGATTTAAGAAAGAGGTGGGGGGTAAGGGGCAGAGGGATGATGCAAGATAATATATAAAAGGTGTCACTGCTCATGTCAAGGGATTGCCAGGTGGTGCTGCCTTTTTATAAAAGAAATTCGCTCCCAAGACACCCACTCCTAAATTTTTTTATTTACAATTCAAGATCTCAAATTCACTCCAAGATTAATTAATTAAATTGATTTCGAAATTACCCAACAAGATGGATGGATTATGGATAGATGGATAAAAAAACACGATGATTTGTGGGGTCTGCTTCATCAACTCTAATGTCTTTGTCGGTTTTCACCATAAGATTTGAATTACCGAAGGTGTCACACTGTTGTTTCTGGAGTCATTAAGACAACAAAGAGCAGTAGCTACTTTTAACATCCATGTTCAAATCACTGACCAGTGACCGACCAGCGATTACCCTCCGTCCCCCCTCTCTCTCTCCAACAATCCATGCTCATTTTATAAATTTCTATGGCGAAATGAAATGTTGTAATAAATGATTGAACAAATGAAGAACATTTCCTCCGGCGAGAAGGAGAGTTGCGAAAAATCCGGCGAGAATGAGACCTTGGGGAAGTATTTGGGGAAAATGGAGGATTTAGGGTTAGATGGTTTAGGGGAAGTATTTGGGGAAATTTGGGATTTTAAATGGGTCATTTTACATAACTATATCATTCTTTTAAAATTTTATAAATTGGTCCCAATTATTGGCGATGATAAATTTTAAATCGTCGCTCATATGTATATCTAGCGACGATTATCAATATATTGTTGCTAATTATACAAAAAAAAAGATACTTAGCGACGATCGATTTTAATATTGTCGTTCATATCGCGCGTTTTTATCAAAATCCTTCATGAATGTCGTTGTAGACCTCTTTTCTTGTAGTGTCGTTTAATAATCAATGACTAGAATAAGTTCTCAAATAGTGAGTTTTCACCTCAATTTCTCCTTAAATATATAAAACTCACATTCACTACGAAATATAATTCGAAAGTTAACAAAAACTACAGGGATAAATATGGAAAATTCTGAAAATTCACAGAATTAATAATTAGAATTAGTGAAGTTGGTTAAGTTATTTATTCGTTAGTGTAAAAATTTGTTAGTAAGAGTGTTCGATTAGTTAGATTTGTGATCATATTCCAAACTTGGTAAAAGCTACGTACTCTCTTTCCATCTCCCAAATGGAGGTCATACATATAGATTCTTGTTACCCAAAGACTTTCGCGATTGGGCAGAATTTTCGTTACCCAAAAATTATTTTTGAATTGCAAAATTATTATCAATATCTGAAATCGAAAAATCCATGTTTGATTAGACCAAACAGATATTTGATTATTGGATAGGTATAAAATTTGAAGTCTGAAAATGTTTTAGTTTTGATTTTATAAGACTTTACCCTTTTATAACCCCTTCAAAATATTCTTGGCATAATATGATATATTTTAAAATGTTAAAGTAATTTTGTTTTTATAGAGTCAAGTAATCATCCCACATCTACGCGTACATGATGTGACACTATTCGATTATTTGAAAGGAGAGTGAATGAGATAAATGAGTTTATTTGAAATATTTTTTATATCTTAGAATTATAGGTAAATGAGTTTGATTAAGGAGAAATATGTGTTCCAGATTTGGATCACTTAACCGAGAACATGCTTTCGAAGATTTGTTTGTACGTTAAGGTATAAAATCGACTCCTTCTTCAGACCTCCTTGGATGATAATTTACATATGAAAAAGTACTCTTCTTAATAGAGAATATAATATATAATAATGAAGGATTCGGATCTCTTAAGCTGAGAACATGATTTAAGGTATATGAAACCTTCGTCAAGTGCCTTGATATTCCTATTGGTAATGTAACAACCTAAAAAATGGTTAAGGGTCTAAAAGAGGACTTTCTGAGTACATCAAAGGCATCAATTCCACACGCTTTCTAGAGCGACATTTGCGGAGCAACTTTGAAGTTTTTTTGTGATTTCCAATTATTTAATCGGGATTTTTCATAATTAATATCATATATAATAATAAATTATAAGTAATATCAAGTTAATAATAGATTATAATTAATATCGACATAATAACAAAATATAATTAATATCGGATTTAATTTAATTTTTAAAGAAGATTTAAATTGAGGAAATTAAACAGAAAAATATAAAAGATCATCCCATGTAATTAGAAATCTAAAATATAAATGTTTAAGATAGATCGAATCTATAATTCTTTTTGTTTTTTCAAAGGAATCTTTTATTTAAGTCTGTAGTACCCACATTTTTAATCTACTTCAGCTTATTTCTTCATACTATTATCCATCACCTTCCTCTCCTTCTTCATATGTAGAATATTGTTTTCCAAACATGTGTTGTCTCGGATAATCTTGATCATCTAGTTTTCTGCCCAACTTGTAAAATCAAAGCAGAACACTGGAATTTTCCTAATGTTATCTATATATATATATATGATTTGAACATACAAGATAAAGAAAAATCTATCCAGACCGATCGAAGACTCGACGAGAATATTGTAATCACTAATTATTATTTATTATTATCTTAGTTCAATTTTGTTAATCTTTTTTATTATATTTCATATTTAGAAGAGCAATGTTGGCGATTCGAATCGACATCGACAACTTTATCAAAAATGCTGCAAACTCCTCTATATATTCATCCTTCTCCTCTGTATCTTAATACCTATAGAGAAAAGTTTGAATCGCCTTCGACAAGTTCACCAATGTCAAATGTATCAAATTACCGACGCCTTATTAAAAATTAGAAATTATCTTCTAATCTTCAACCAAATTTATAATTATGCAATTTTTTTACAAATTACTATAGTTAATTTTACATATTTTTGTAATCAACAACTAGGGTAGGGGTGAGAACGGGACGGGTTGCCCCAGTCCCGTGACTCGGTGGTAACCGAGGACGGTGTAGAAAATCTGCCCCATTTTATATTTTTTACCCCGAGCCTCATTGCCCCAGTTATATTCCGAGACGGATCTCGGGGAAGGGCAAACCACGGGCGGTAGGTCACCCCGTTTTCCCTATAAAAATTATATATCATATATATTATATTATAATTAACAACTATTTATATATAGATAAAGTTATAAATTATAATTGAATCGAGTTGGGAGGAGTGACAACTTCTACGGAATACACTATCGACGTTAGTGGCGGTGTGGGTTATCTTCAGGCTGTCTTTCAGGTTAGGAATAGTGATGGAAGGTAGATTCCTATGGTATCCTGGCTTCATTGTTGGAGAACACAACGAAAGAGCTTTCTCCTGACAGTTTAAGAAACCCTAATAGTCAATGTGATCCTGAACCATGTCGTATATAAGACCTAAAACACACGATTGAGATCGACTTAACCTTCACCGTAGTCGAATGGATCTTTCACCTTCCTTGAAAATCCTTCTACCATTATCGACGAATCTAGACTTTCAACAATCGATGTTTCTGTCATACGATAAATGGTCAAATAAACCGAGTTCTATCGTGAGACCTAGTCTAGTGATATATGGTCGAGCAGGAATGGGCAGTGGGGTATATAATCTTTGAGATGGATCTCCGTTTTTCGTTCTCTGACAACTAGGGCAGTGCTTAACAAACTTCTGTGCTTCCCTTCTCAATCTCACCCAATTAAGATATTTCTTCCAATAAATTAATCATCTTATCCATACTGACATGTTTCCCGAAATTGTTATTGTAAATCTCATATATGAGGTATATCCATAAGTCTGATCTAGAAATATATAGACGACGATGGTCGACAAATAGGAGTGCATACAAGAGTCGACAGCCATGTATCTCCGTTGCATTTTGAGATTTCTTCCCAGATGGAACCGAATTCCTTGTTGATAGCCATATAGGACTTTTACCAATTATCGAAGATTAAAGTTGTTTTTTTTGCTGTATTTATAAATTTTTTCTTCTAATTATATATGATATAGGTGTGTTTCAGAAAGATATCAAAAATGAGATTTCATGTGAGATATTAATCTTGGGTGTTCATTTAGAATAAATTGAGATACGACCTTGAGATATGATAAACCTCCAGATATGGTTTATATTATTTAAAATAATTAAACAATCTAAATATCTTATTTTTGATATCCTACTTGAAACAATTCCTATATGGAAATTGAAAGAGAAGAAAGCACAGATATGGAAACCTCAAATGCCGAGGTTGCAGTTTCAATTTCAACTCAAAAGAAGGCGTTTGATCTGGAGACTGCATTTATAACCAGATCATCTGTGTATTTTCTACATTCTAGTGATAATCCTAGGAATAAAATCGTTAATGAACCTATTTAAAGGTCAAATGAATTATCCCACATGGTCGAAAGACATGATGCTTTGGCTAGTTACTAGAAGAAAACAAAAATTTATTAATGGGAAGGTTTCTAGGCCTAAAGATGAAAGCTCAGAGGAGTTTGAGGCTTGGGAAACAGTCAATAGGGTAGTTTTTTCTTGGATTATCAATACTTGTGAAAAGAATCATTACAAAAAAAAGTAGGCAGTTCGGACGAAGCAAACTTAATGGAATTTCCGTTACAAATACTTATTATCAAAGTTAACGGAATTTCTGTTAACTTTGCTATTTTCGTTACAAATACTAGATATCAAGATGGACTTGTATATTGTAACGGATTTTTTAACTATTTTTAACGGATATTCCGTTACAAATAGCAATTATTTAATAATTTTCATAATTAGGGTTAGGATAAATGTAAATAATTAGGGTTAGGGTTAAGGTTAGTGTTAGGGTTAGGGTTAGGGTTAATAGAAATTAATAAAAATTAACAAAAATAAGTATATATACATATTTAGATAGTGTTAGGGTTAGAAGTTAGGGTTAAAAGTAAGAGTTAGAAATTAAAAGTAAGATTATAGTTTTTTAGATATTATAAATTATAAAAAATTTAAAGTCAGATTATAATTAGATAATTATAAAAATTTAAATTATAAAAATTATAAATTGAAGTTATTTTAGATATTTTAAATTTTAAAGTTAAAAAATAAATTTAAAGAAGGTATTTTAATTTTTAAAGTTACAAATTCAAGTATTATAAAAGTTATTTTAAATTATAAAAGTTATTTTAAATTAACAACTAGTGATTTTTTAAAAATTATAAAAAATATCAATTTCTAATATTAACTTTAGTCTAATTTAATAAATTTTAATTTTTAAATTCTAAAATTCAATTTAATAAATTAGATATTTTAAAACTTATAAAATAAGTTTATTTTAAATTAAAAAACAAATTAAAGTTATAAATTAAAGTTATTTTTGATATTTTAAATTTTAAAGTGAAAAATTAACTAAGTTATTTTTAATTAAAGTTATTTCTGATATCAAATAAACTAACTTTAATTGATAAGTTATAAACTAAGTTTAAATGAATATTTTAAATGGATCTTTTAAATGGATATTTTAAATTAAAAAAATTAAAACCTAAATACTAAAACCCCAAATACTTTTCCCAACCTAAATACTAAAATCCGACGAGCAGTGGGAGCAAGAGTAGTAATCCGACGAGATTTCCGACGAGAACAGCCGATTCAGAGGAAAATTCCGACGACAAACGAGGTGAGTTTCCGACATACTCATTCTCCATTTCCAACTGACCCATTCTTCATTTCCGACCAACCGATTCCCCATTTCCGTCAGACCCATTCCCCATTTCCGACAGACCCATTTGAAGTTTCAATTTCTGTTCTTTGTGTTGTTCCCCATTTCAAATCGATACTAATTACTATTAATTGATCCTAATCTGACTTCTTGGAATCTTGTTCTTGCAATCTGACCCGATTCCCACCTACATATATGGTTTTTCTGTTTCTATTTCTTGATTCCATTATTTAAGATATTTATTTTAGTGAGTAAGATATTTCTGTTAGTCAGTAAAATAATAAACAATTGAAAGAAATAATATTGTATAAGGAACAAGGAATAATCAAGATTGGAACATAGAGTATAGACTTTTAGAATGAAATAGATTGCTACATGTCTACATTAGTATTTTAGATATTTTAAGGATAGGGAAGACAATTTCTTATACACTTGCTGCAGAAGCATTTATCTTTAATATGTGTCAATCATTTAATCTTATATTTTACATTTGACTCATTTATGGCGAACAGCAGCGATAAATGAGTCAAATGTAAAATATAAGATTAAATGATTGACACACCTCTAGGTAAGATCGATTTATTTCTATTCTTGATTCATATGTTTACTTCACCGATTATTTATATTTTTGTTCTTGATTCTACTTTTAATAGTTGTTCTTCATTATTCCGTTGTTGATTCTATTCTTAATAGATATTTTTTTTTCCTGTTGACTTTGACATGGTTCAAGAGCATCATCCCTCATGTCCAGTGGCCATGGTTTATGACATGGTCATAGACTATAGATAAGAATCTGTAGAACCAAAATGTCTCTTTCTTGTGTTGTATGAATCTAAGCTGGGATGCTGGTCATGGAATAAATCTCTAAGTTCTCCTCAAATTCTGAAGAATCCTCTTGCATAATAGCCTCTTGCATAATAGTCTATGTGTTTGTAAATCTTTATCTGTGTGTTGCTGGAATTTTAAATAACCTGCTTTGGGTGATCGTTACGATAGACTGCTGAGTGTTGTGATCACAACACTCAGCAGTTACGATTACAAAGTGTTTTTCCTCCTTATCCAGCTTTTGGGTGTTGGTTTATTTTATTTTTAGTTTTTTTTTCAATCGTTCTTGGAGTTTTTTGTTCTTCATTTCGTTTTTCAATGTTGTGATTTAAGTGATTTTTACAATAAATAATCCTGACCTTGTTCGTTCCCTCTCTGACCACCGTGTAAAATAGATTAATGGATATTATTCCCGTGTCTTATTCTCTTCCAAAATCATGTATTCCTGACGACGACACAATCAATCCTTAAATCCTAACCCTCTCATGCTCTGAATTCATTTAAATTATTATGTCAGAATATTTACCCAGTTTGTGATAATCTCACCACGTTTTCCGAAAATCCTCCTCTTAGTGATCGACCTCCACTCTCCACCATATATCCTCTCAATAGACTTTCGAATACAGAATTTTCTCATGTTGCATCTCTGAAGAAGTCTGTCCCCAAGTTTAAATCCTTTGCGGAACTCTTGCAATATAATGTTCTCCTCAAATTCTGAAGAATCCTCTTGCATAATAGTCTATGTGGTTGGGGAATAAGTGATGGATCTAACTAATTTATAATTTCTGAAGATTTCATTCCGCACTACAAAAAACAGTAGGCAGTTCGGACGAAGCAAAGTTAACGGAATTTCCGTTACAAATACTTATTATCAAAGTTAACGGAATTTGTAACGGAATTTCCGTTAACTTTGCTATTTCCGTTACAAATACTAGGACTTATATATTGTAACGGATTTTTTAACTATTTTTAACGGATATTCCGTTACAAATAGCAATTATTTAATATTTTTCATAATTAGGGTTAGGGTTAGAGTAAGTTAGAGTAAATATAAATGTAAATAATTAGGGTTAGGGTTAAGTTAGTGTTAGGGTTAATAGAAATTAATAAAAATAAACAAAAATTAGTAAAAATAAGTATATATACAAATTTAGATAGTGTTAGGGTTAGAAGTTAGCGTTAAAAGTAAGAGTTAGAAGTTAGAAGTTAGGGTTAGAAGAAGTTAGATTATAGTTTTTTAGATATTTTAAATTATAAAAATTTACAGTTAGATAATTATAAAAATTATAAATTGAAATTATTTTAGATATTTTAAATTTTAAAGTTAAAAAATAAATTTAAATTAAAGAAGGTATTTTAATTTTTAAAGTTAAAATTTCAATTATAAAAGTTATTTTAAATTATAAATCCTAAAAAGTAAAAAATCAATTTAATAAATTAAATATTTTAAAACTTATAAAATAAGTTTATTTTACATTAAAAAAATAGAAGAAGTTATAAATTAAAGTTATTTTAAATTATAAATCCTAAAAAATAAAAAATTAACAACTAGTGATTTTTTAAAAAATTATTAAAAATTAATTACAACTATTGATTTTAATAAATTGTAATATTAACTTTTAAATTTTAAACTAAGTTAAATTGTAATATCCCCAAAAGTATAAACTAAGTTAAGTCATTTTAAATCATTTTAAAGTTATTTCCCAAAAGATTTTAAATGTTATTTTATAGTTATTTCCCAAAAGTATAAATTTAGTTAAATTAAGTATATGTTATTTCCCAAAAGTATAAATTTCCCAAAAGTAATGTTATTTCCCCCCCTCCAAATCGATTTCCCCCCAAAACCCCCCAAAACCAAATCGATTTCCCTCCGGCGATCGTGTTTTTCTCCCACTCCCATCTCCGGCGATTCCTACTTCGATTTCTGACGAGCAACCAGCGGCGCGTCTATACCTGCGAGCGACGACTAGCTTCTAGTTAACACTCCAGTCCGGCAACAAAAGCTAGCGGCTAGTTCACACTCGATTCCTACTTTTGGGTAATTTCTCCCACAACCAGCGGCACGTCTGTACCGGCTTTCTATTTTTTTCTAGTGGCTTCCTATTTTTTTTTATGGCATCGATTTCTTTCGATTTTGAATATTGAATATTGAGCTCACCGTTTTTAATCTGATGTTTCTGAGACTTTTTTCCAGTTGATTCTCAATCTGCTGCAATTCTTCACTGGAAGATGTCATCACTTCTTCTTCACCCAAGAGTTTCCCACTACAAAAAACCAGCGCAGTTCTGGCGGCATATTTCGGCGGCCTGGCCGCCGGTATAATGGTTCCTGGCGGCCAAGCCGACGATATTCCTTCGCCGGCAAAAAAATTTGGATTCCGATTTTAACAGAAATTGTCCTGGCGGCTTAGTCGCCGACATTTTTTTTTGAAAATTATATCCCGGCGGCCAGGCCGCCGGCTGTTAATTTTGGAAAATAATTTTCCGGCGGCCTGGCCGCTGGCAGTTATTTTTGGAAAATAATTTTCCGGCGGCCTGGCCGCTGGTCAATATTTCCCGGCAGGAAAGGCCGCTGGTCAATATTTCCCGGCAGGAAAAAAAATTTCCCGGGAAAAAATTTCTGGCGGCCTAGCCGCTGGTTCACTTTTGAAAAATAAAAAAAAATTGAAATTAATATGAAATTGAAAATAAAAATGAAATTGATATTGATATTGAAATTGAAATTGAATTTGAAGTTTAATATTTAATGTACAACGAAAATTAAATTCGATAATTACTAATTTAATTTCTTTTTTTCGCTCTTTTTTTTTTTTAGTTGCGACCACCTTTCGTAATGGCTCTTTCGTGAATATTATCGATCTTCCTCCACGCGGTTGTGAAGTGGTGTGCTCCTCTTGTTGCGTAGTTTGTAGAGGCGTCGTAGTTTCTTGCGTTGGTAGTTGAGTAGGCGATGCGGCTCTAGAAGATGACGCTCCAGGAGTATAAATGTTCTGCGCTGCATCGTTGTTGAAGATTGGCGGAAACTCCGGTAAGCGCAAGTTCGGATTTTGAGCGAGCATTGCGGTGTTGTATTGTTGAAAAACGCTATTTGACGAGTCATAAACTCTTCATTCTAACGAGCCATCGCCTCATTCTGACGAGCCATCGCTCTCTCGACAGCCTCGTTGACCTTATCTTCAACCTCTGCTTCGGTCATTGCATCTTTTCCTTTGTCCATGCAGAAGTTCCCCACATTCATCCGATGCGTTGTCTTTTTGCTCAACGAGGAACCAGTTGTTCCTAATGTTCTTGATTTCTTCGAGCTTCTACCGATAAATTCGTTTATAGCAAATTTGATTAGAGCCTAATGAAAGAAAACATGATAATAATTAATGTAAATATAACTATTGAATTATATTGGAAAAAATATGAAATAATTACCGTGTGAGTCATATTTTCTTGTTGAGCCATATTTTTGGCTTCTTCACTGTCTATCCATTTAACCGCTTTATCCTTAAAAAACAAATGAAAGTAGTCAAATAAATAGTAATTAACTGTAATTATAAATATAAAAGATTACGTACCACTCGTTCGTCTTTTGGATAAGCTGTCTTTATATTGAGTTTCCAAATTTCAATATCATTTAATCCCTTTTGTTCCTGTAATATTAAAATTAGGAAAAGAAAGAAATATGAAATTAAATATGAAAGAAAAAATAAAAAAGAACTTGAAAGTAAATATGAAATTAAATAATTTAATTACAGCTTCGTAATTTCTTTGTGCCAGACTTTTCGAACCTAAACTGTGTGATGTTTGTTTAGCCCGATTGCCTTTGTTAATTTCAGAAATTTCCTATATTAAGTTAAAATAAAATAATTAAGTTAAAAAAAGAGAAAATAATTAAGTTATTAATTGCAATTAAAAAGAAGAAATTAATTAATACGTACTAATCCCCTCTGTGATCTTCTCTCGATCAGTTTTTTTAGAAATTGATCTTTGATGATGTAGTCGGGTAATTTTCTCATAACCTCTTCGACTGTTAGATCTTTGTTATTATATTTATCCAATAAAGAGTTATAAGCGCTTCTCCATAATTTGTTTAACCTTTTATTGACACGTCGATAACCAAAGGTTGACCCGCTGTAATCAAATTCTCTCTGTTCGATGAATAATTATAAAATTAATTATTAATTAACTATAAAATCGATAATAATAATTAAATATTAATTAATAAACCTGTATTGTTGCCATCGCCTCATCTATGTTTTTCTGGTCTTGTTCAATCCACGGTACGTCCATTGGTAGTAGTTTGAAATCGTTCGCGACCATTGCGCATTTCTTGTTTAGTTTTCTTGCTACGCTATCGTGAACAATTTGATCATTTCTGAATTTTATTACAAACCGTTGTCCTTGTGATGGATGATATTCAGTATGATCTTTGTTTTGTTCTCTTGTTTTTTTTTTCGTTTGATCACCATCGCATCCAGCCATGTTCATCTCATGTAGATTCGGATGATCATAATCTTGTTCATCAGTTGAATGATCACTCTGATCGGGAGTCGTGACGACCATGAAAACCGATAGAATGAATGCTACTAGTAACCAATACATCTAAATAAAATAAGGATAATCTAATTAATCGAAAGATAATATAAAATAGAAATAAAATTAATTCAAATTCATTATACATCGTCTACATCAAATATTTGTCTATGAGGTATGTTTAATACAAAACTCCTATTAAATTCAATAGGATCTATTGAATAAAAACATTGTTTAGCTTGTTCGGCAAAAATAAACGGTTCTTCCCCGTATTTTGGCACAGACGTTTTCACACTAACCAGACCGAACTCGTCTTTTTTAAATCCTTCGTACCATTTGCAGTGAAATATGGGATATTTCAACATATCGTGTCCGTAACATACTTCGAAAACTTTGTGAAGAGTTCCATGGTACGAAAGATCATCAATTTTCGGATCGTCATTTGGATTCTTTAAGTATGTGGATGTAGTGGCGGAGACTAAGACACCGTGATTTTGTGTCTTTTTTAAATCTGACACTTTAAACGAAAGAAATTTTACACCGTTTAAAATGTAGCCGTTGTACGATTTTATGAAGAAATTTGGACCTCTTGATATCGAATAAATATCTGGTGAAATATTCTCGTCCTTGCCCCTATTTTTCTGAACATATGTTTCAAACCAGTCTGCAAATTCTTTGAAATGTAATTTTTGCAAACGCAAGAAAGTAATAGTCGGATACCTAATATGTCAAACGTAAATATTAAATAGATACGAAAAAGATATATCGATGATATGAAAATGATTAATCATGTCATATACGTACCTTTGTTTTAGGTCTTCGATATGAAGATTTCGAAATATCTTAATAATATCCAAATTGAAAATGATATATCGATAAACTTGACCATGTTCAAGTTTAGTGAGCGAAGTGTGAGTTGATGCACCATAGTAACCATCGATATATCTTTCCGTTCTATTTGACTTAGTTTCAACGTTATGTAAAAAACGTGAACAGAATGTCATAGATTCGTCGGCCAGATATTTTTCTGCAATCGACCCTTCAGGATGACTACGGGTCCGAACGTATTTTTTGAAAGTCAGTAGATATCTTTCAATTGGATACATCCATCGATAATGAACTGGACCAGCCACTTTCGCTTCACTTGCAAGATGTACTACTAGATGTATCATTATTGTAAAAAAACTCGGAGGAAATATTTTTTCCAAGTTGCACAATGTAATAACGATACTTTTTTCCAATCTTTCCATATGTTCAACTACAATCGCTTTGGAACAAATCGCGTTGAAATACTTGCATATGTCAACTAAAACAGATGTTACCTTCGGATGTGTTGATCGACGTAACGCAATTGGAAGTAATTGTTGCATTATCATATGACAATCATGACTTTTCAAACCTGTAAACTTCCTTTCTTTCAATTTCACTTTTGATGATATGTTCGATGCGTACTCATCCGGAAATTTCAGATCATGAAACACTTCACAGAAAATCGTCTTTTCTTCATTATTGAGATTGAATATCGCCTTTGGAATCTTCCATTCAGAATCATTAATCTTTACTGGATGTAACTCGGAACGAATTTTCATTTCTTGAAGATCCAAACGGGCACTCAAATTGTCTTTCGATTTGCCATCCATTCCCAATAAAGTGTTTATAATATTGTCGCAGACATTTTTTTCAGTATGCATAACGTCGATATTATGACGTATCAACAGAGTCTTCCAATACGGCAATTGAAAGAAAATACTAACTTTTTTCCATCCAGGAGGTAAGGACATGACTTTCATCTTCTTCTTTGATGGTCTCTCATCGTTTTTGCCGAAAATAATAGAATTTCTAAAAAATTCAAATTCAGAAATACCTCCTCTCCCAAGGGTCGTTTAGGCGCTTCTTCGTTTTCGATTTTGTTATTGAAATCCTTTTTATTACGTCTATACGGATGGTCTTTTTCCAAGAAACGACGGTGTCCAAGAAAAAACTCTTTCTTTCCATATTTCAATCGAACACTACTCGTTTTTTCAGAACAAACTGCACATGCCAATTTTCCTTTCGTGCTCCAACCAGAAAGATCACCATATCCAAGATAATCATTAATTGTCCACATCACTGCAGCATGCATTTGAAAGCTATTCTGAGTAACCACGTCATATGTAGTGACACCAGTGGTCCATAAAATTTTTAACTCATCAATCAGTGGTTGTAAGTAGACATCTATATCATTTCCAGGTGAGGTAGGTCCGGAAATTAGAAGACTCAAAATAAAATTGGGTTGTTTCATACACATCCACGGAGGAAGATTATAAGGCATAAGAACGACTGGCCACGTGCTATGAGAAACTGACATCATACTTGATAGTACAAGGTCCGACACACAGACCATAGTACTAAAAGACGTATCCCAAAAGTACCTAGTGGGAAACCGGACCGGAACTCAAGTGTGCAGAGCTCTGCTTCGCTAGGAATCCTTTCGCTCCAAATGACCTGCCTTTAATGAGTGGGGGGTGCCCTCTATTTATAGGGGTTCTCATAGGGGCAATATGGTCATTTGGGCAGTAACCGCCTAACTGCCCAACTGATCATATTGGGTCCAGAGATCGACTTTCTGGGGGTCGACTTTTCCTGGTGATCGAGTTTACTCAAAAGTCGATCCCAGGGAAGTCGATCCTCAGGAAAGTCGATCTTCCTAGGATTCGACCTGGGACCTCCCCAACCCTAGAATAGATACCTCAACTCATCTTGGGCTATCCGGACTTCTAGTTGCTGGTAGGTTGTGACCGTGTTCGGGATACTGTATCACCAGTACTCCCCCCTCCTCTGCGTATTAGATACTTTGGGATACATCTTTTAGTACTATGGTATGCGTGTCGGACCCTGTACTATCAGTATTCCCCCCCTCTTTGCGTGCTGGGATGTGGATTTCTGGTGATGTCCCTGGATGTAAGATCCTCTCTC
>LFYR01001882.1:492381-502438 GCA_001185155.1 Zostera marina
TCTAACCTACGTTCTTCCGTAGGTGGGGTTCACTTTTGAGTACGTCCCTCGTCTAACACTACGCTTCCGTAGGTGAGGTTCACTCTTGCCGATGTGTTCCCCGTCTAACCTACGTTCTTCCGTAGGTGGGGTTCACTTTTGAGTATATCCCTCGTCTAACACTACGTTTCCGTAGGTGAGGTTTACTCTTGCCTTGGATGGGATACGCATCCTGACTCTGTTACCATTAAGACTTTCTCTATCCACGTAATAGTAGGAGTTCAAATATCTTTATATGGCTGAGCTCATTTTGCTGCCGTATCCCCGTCCGAGTTGTGCACTTCTACGATTCCTCAGGAGCATTTCGTGTTACACCCTCCTGTTTTGGTGTGCCTCCGCAACTCCAACTTGCCTGGGTTCTTTTTTCTGCACCCCTTTTATGTGGGAAGAAAAAGTCGATCCCTTGTTGATTTTGCTCAACTTTTGCTAAATGTCGATCCCTTGTTGATTCTGATCGACTTTTGCTAAATGTCGATCCCTTATCGAGTTTGTTCGACTTTTGCGAAAGTCGATCCCTTGTTGAGTTTGGTCGACTTTTGTCAAAAAGTCGATTCCTGATGCTTTTGGTCAAAAGTCGATCCCTTGTGATAAAAAGTCGAATTAGACATTTTTGTCCTTTTGTGCTATCCTAGGGTCTATAAATAGGACCCCTAGGTTCTTCTTTTCCTTCATCCATCCATGGCTCTTCTTGTGAGTCTCTTTGCTGATTTTATTCAGGGAGAGATTGAGGAGCTGGATCGAATTTTGAATATTTTGGATCCTCGGTCGTCAACCTTGGATCTTCCTTCTCTGTGCCAGCTTATTGTTGAGCGGCAGAGTGTTGCTGTTGCTGCTAGGGAATCCATATTTGAAGAATGGTCTGGTGGCGATCTTCCGCCAGCCTCTTCTTCTGTTGTCCCTCCTTGTGGCCGACGTCGGAGGCGTCCCCGTTGCGGTGCTTCCCCGCTGGATCAGGTCCCTCGCCGCTTACGTCGCCGTATCAATTTTAATTAGGAACCTGTAATATTTTTCATTCATCATTTTTGTGACTTTGAATAAATATATTTTTACCTTTTCCTTTACTCGACTTACACCTTTACTTTGAAGTACGTTAGTGTAACCGATGCTTTCTTTTGGTCAATACCATATTTTTTGTCCTTTTCTGAAGATGTCGGATTTTTGACAACAAATCGATCTCATTTCTCCCTGGGAATGTCGATGTTGCTCAAAAAAGTCGATCTCATCTTTTCCTGAGGATGTCGATGGCTACGGATCCTTTTCTGAAGATGTCGGATTTTTTACAACAAGTCGATCTCATTTCTCCCTGGAAATGTCGATGTTGCCCAAAAAATGTCGATCTCATCTTTTTTTGAAGATGTCGATGTGACTGCCGATCTTTTTCTGAAGATGTCGGATTTTTGACGACAAGTCGATCTCATTTCTCCCTGGAAATGTCGATGTCGCTCAAAAAGTCGATCTCATCTTTTTCTGAGGATGTCGATCATAGTAGTGTGGAATGTCGATCCTGACCTTCTCTTTTGAAGGTCTCGAATTCTTTGGTAAATGTCGAAGCCTATCCCCCTTTTTTGGGAATGTCGAACTCATTTTCCGCGGAATGTCGATCCTGTCCTTCTCTTTTGAAGGTATCGAATTCCTTGGTAAATGTCGACGCCTATCCCTTTTCTGGGAATGTCGAACGTACTTTTTCTGTGGAATGTCGATCCTGTCCTTCTCTTTTGAAGGCATCGAATTCCTTGCCAAATGTCGACGTCTATCCCCCTTTTTTGGGAATGTCGAACTCAGTTTTCCGCGGAATGTCGATCCTGTCCTTCTCTTTTGAAGGTCTCGAATTCTTTGGTAAATGTCGACGTCTATCCCCCTTTTTTGGGAATGTCGAACTCATTTTCCGCGGAATGTCGATCCTGTCCTTCTCTTTTGAAGGTATCGAATTCCTTGGTAAATGTCGACGCCAATCCCTTTTCTGGGAATGTCGAACGTACTTTTTCTGTGGAATGTCGATCCTGTCCTTCTCTTTTGAAGGCATCGAATTCCTTGCCAAATGTCGACGTCTATCCCCCTTTTTTGGGAATGTCGAACTCAGTTTTCCGCGGAATGTAGATCCTGTCCTTCTCTTTTGAAGGTCTCGAATTCTTTGGTAAATGTCGACGCCTATCCCCCTTTTTTTTTGGGAATGTCGAACGTACTTTTTCTGTGGAATGTCGATCCTGTCCTTTTCTTTTGAAGGCATCGAATTCCTTGCCAAATGTCGACGTCTATCCCCCTTTTTTGGGAATGTCGAACTCAATTTTCCGCGGAATGTCGATCCTGCCCTTCTCTTTTGAAGGTATCGAATTCCTTGGTAAATGTCGACGCCTATCCCTTTTCTGGGAATGTCGATGGTTTTTCTGAAATGTCGATGAATTTTCCTGGAATGTCGATGCTATCTAGTTGGATTTTGGGATTTTTCGCGGACTGGGCCGTCGTGGGCCTGCCGGGCCCGTGGGCTTCCCTGCCCAACGGGTCGACCCGGATGAACAGTGCCCGCGACGGTTCGTCTTCGACTTTCCCCTATAAATAGCGGAGGGAGTTCACTTTCTCCTCACTTGTTTCCTTCGCTCTGAGGCATCGACTTTCTTCGCATCGACTTCCAGTTTCTCCGCTTCGACTTCCAGCGTCTCCGCTTCGACTTCCAGCGTCTCCGCTTTGACTTCCAGCGTGCGTTAGGCTTCGACTTGAGCCTCGGAGGTGCAACTTTCTGGGGTCCGACTTTTGTTGTCGGGCTCTTCTGAGGTTGCACTGGGTTCGACTTCCTTGGGGTCCGACTTTTCTGAAAGTCGGTCCCTTTCGAAGTTGTTCCCCATTGGACTGTGGTCCGACTTTGTAAGGTTTGACGCCTTGTCATCGACTTTTCAAAGTTGGATCCATTTTTACTGGGATCGACTTCCTGAGATCCATGTCTCCCGAAGGTCGACTTCCCTGGGATCGACTTCTGAGGTCGACTCCCTTATATTGCTAGTTCGATTCCCAGAAGTCCGGATCGACTTTTCTTGGGATCGACTTTTGCCATGGTTTGGCCTGACTGCTCTGTTCTTCGTGCAGGTTTATAATGTCTTCTGACAAGAACTTGCAGCAAGACCTTCCTCCTGATGAGGACCGGGCTGTTGATGCCAGCCCTCAGACTCCTCAAGTTGTCGTACCCGACAACACCGAGGTTCAGGATGTTCCTGCTGAACCGGAGTCTGTTCCAGCTGCACCTGCCGTAACGGAGCCTAGAGCTTCGCCTTCCTCCTTACCTGTTGGAAGTAAGCGGAAAGCTCTTTCCCGTCGTATACGCAAGCCCGTACCTAGTAAGTTACTCATTTATTATCTATTTCGTAACTTACTCTTTATTTGTTTCTTTTTGTTTGTAGGTGCTCCCCACTCTTCCCCCGCACGTTCCAGTTCGGGGTCTTCCACATCTAGCTCGGGAAGCTCGGGTTCTTCCTCAGAGGATGTAGATATTGGAGGAACCCCTCCCTCCGTTGTTAGGACTCCTCCTCCTACCGTTATTTTACCTTCCATTCCTGAGGAGACTCCTACTTCGGGGGTTTTATCCGTGACTACAGACAGTTCTATTCAACTTCCTCCCGAAGTCTGTAGTCAGAACATTCATGTTCTCGAGAGTTCCCCATTGGGTTACCCCCTGAGACGAGGGACAAATACCCTTTTCCTTCTCCCCTTGAGGAGAAGAGCGCCCCATCCTTCTATCGGGAGATGGATGGTTCTTGGCGTCAGTGATCCGTTCTTGTTCGCAACGGTTTTCATGTCGTCCCTATCCTTGACCGGGGCGAATACGGAACTGGATATGGTTCCTTCTGTGCAGTCTCTCTGACTGATATTCCGGGCTACCCCCTTTCCTCTAATGCGGGTAGCTGCTCTAACACCCTTTCCTTGGATGCCGCCCAAAGAATTTTGAGGGGTTTAGAGCTTAGAGAGAGAGTGTACTGGGCGTACCCCTCTGAGAATACTGGTGATGTGCCCCCTATTTCATGTTGGCACTTCACCGAATCTATTTCACTAACTTTCCGATCCTCCCGATCCCTTCCTTGGTTAGTGAAATCCTTTTGTACTCTGGATTGTGCATCTCTCAAATGGGTGCTGCCTTCTTTTTCTATGTCAGGGGGTTCATAAATATCCTCCGGGATGCTGGCATAGTCCCTACTGCTCGGCTGTTCTTCCACTTCTTCACATTCCAAAATCCGAAGAAGGGCAGCCCTTTTATTGCGTGTGCCAGCCGCGCTACCTCCATTACTCACTCTGCCCTCTTGAAAGATCCTCCGACCAGGCGGAACAAGAGTGAGTTCATCTTTGTGGATTGCAGGTTATGCCCTGGTAGCAGACTTCTTCCTGCATCCACTAGTGGCCGCAAACCTATTCCTTGTCCTGATCTGACTGAGGATGAGGGAGCTTCCGTGCAAAGGCTGGCCTTTTTGCATCCTATCGCTGTGCCTGTCGGTCACGCGATTGAAGATACTTTTAACCGACAAGGTCTTCTTTTGCCTGTTTTTCCTTTTATGTTTTCTATACATATGCATTTTCTAATTCTGTTTTTATTCCTTGCAGATTTTTATATGCATAACCCTGGAGGTGTCCCTGAACGCGTTGGGCAAAACGAAACAGGCTCCAAGGTTTATGCCGCTGCCTCCAAGCCTTCTGATGCTGATCATCTGAGGCAACGTGCCCTTGAGAATGCCTACACAATGGCGCATTCCCCTACTCCTCCTGACGAAGTCCAACGAACTGAGGAAGGGGAGGTACCTAAAGACACTACTCCTGGGCAGTCTCCTGCTGCTTCTAGGCTATCCAACCTCTTCCCTACTCTGTCGGAAGAGGAGCTGGAGAACACAGATAAAACAACAGAGAAAGAGACTCAGTCTGAGCGGACTGAGAAAACTACCGAGAAAGAGATCTCTGAGAGGAGAAGAAGAAAAGAACGAACTCCTCCTCCCCGGACCAACTCACCTCCTTCGAGGAAGTCGAGGAGACACTCTCCCAGGCGACGAACTCCTCCGCGCCGGAGATTTTATGTTGGGGAGTCCTCCCGGGGTCGCTATAACTATTCCTCCACCCGGGAGACACAGCTGCCGGGGTACCAAGGTTTACACCCCCGGAACTACGGGTCCAAGTTTCTTCTGACCCCTGATACGGATACCGCCCGAACTACACTGCGGGCCATATCTGGGTATCCGATGGACCGTACCGTTGAAGAAATAGGACAGAACCTGAGCAACGTGAGTGCTTTTATTTTGATTATTTTTATGAGCGTGTCCTTACCCATTCTTTCTTTTTGCAGCTCACCTATTTGTTTCAGAGCCGCCTCTCTTCCCTGTCTCGTCTTCGTGACTATCAGTCTATGGAAGACGAGTTGAAGAGAGTGAAGCGCCATTGTAAAGATCTGGAAAGCGAGGTTACGCAAAAGGTTTCAGATGCCTCAACTATGTCTGCCACCAATAAGAAATTGTCTGCGGATTGGGCTGCTCAAAGGAATCTCTTGAGAGATAAGGAGCAGGAAATCTCCAAAGTCAATGGAGAGTTGGGGGCTGCAGAGCTGGAATTAGCAGCTGAACGTGCTAAGATCATAATTAAAGATTCGATGATTGTTGATCTTGACCGCCAGCGCGAGAATGTTGAGGCGAATCTTGACTCCTGTCGGAATCAGAACTCTATATTTTCTCACCAACTGGATGAGAGTTGTGAGGAGAACAAGAAGCTGTTGAAGTCGCTGGATGATCATAAGAACTCAATAATGCGACTAGAAGAAATGGACCGGGTAAAGACTAAGGAGGTCCAACGCCTGACTGAGGAAGCTCGACAGGCTACTGAAGAGCTTCAACGTATGATCGACCATCTGGAGAAGCTCAAAGTTGACTATCTTGCCAATGTGCAAGATTATAATGACTTGGTTGATCTGGGTCCTCATGTTTGCCCTGGTTTCGAGGCTGAGGATGTCCACAACTGGGCCCGTAAGTACCCCAAGGAAGCTACTGAAGTTCGAAATCGGGCGCTTGCGGAAGAAGAGGATGAAGAAGAAGAAGAAGAAGAAGAAGCTCAAGGGGATGATACTACTGCTGTCGTTGATAAAGATTTCTCTATAGGAGACCAAGACAACAACGATGCAGAGGGCTCTAAAGATGCACCCCCTTCTTCTAAATAGATTAATCCTCTATCCTATCTCTTCAACTGTTGTAATTTACATTCCTTTGTAATTCTTTTTAAATCAATATATGGAATGTATTTTTAAGTGTTCTTATAGCTAACTAAATAACATATTAGTTACGTAGCTCAAACTATTACAAGAGTAATATAATCCTACTTAATTGTTTTAAAAGTCCAACTGTAGGTTATCTGCGTGCCAAGTATTTGGAATGCCTGTTCCATCTTCCCGCTTTAACTTGTACGTGCCTGGTCGGAGTTCTTCCTCCACCACATATGGTCCTTCCCAATTTGCGCCTAGTTTGCCTTTAGAGCAGTCTTTTCTGCCGACACTCGCTCTTCTCCATACTAGGCTTCCTTTTCTTATCGCTTTACCCTTGACATTCTTGTCGTGATATCTAGCGATACTTTGTTTGTAAGCTGCATTCTTTGCCTGTGCATTATCCCTAAGCTCATCCACTAAGTCCAGAGTTATCGCACATGATCTCATGGGGTTTCTCCGGTGGGTGTCTTTTCAGTGGTTCTATACGCCCACAGGATCTCTGGTAGTAGATATGCCCACGAACCTTTGGCCAGTTCGACTTTTTTCTTCAGTCCCTGAACGATGGCTCTGTTTGTGACTTCTACTTGCCCATTACCCTGTGGTCTGTATACCGATGAAAAATGGATTCTAGTGCCCATGTTCTCGCACAATCTCGTAAACTCCCCACCGGTAAACTATGTACCGTTATCTGTCACTATATGCATTGGAATACCGAATCTGCACATTATGCACTTGAAGACAAACTTCGTTGCTGCTCCTTGAGTTATCTTGGGTACAGCTAGTGCCTCGACCCATTTAGTAAAGTAATCGACAGCCACAAATATAAATTTAGCTTGGCCTGTCGATACTGGAAATGGTCCCACAATATCTAATCCCCACATTGCAAAGGGGATGGGGCTTTCTACCCCTGTTAGCTGAGTTGCGGGATTTCTCTGTATGTTCTTGTGTATTTGACAGGCCTTGCATTTTCTTGCAAATAGGACTGCATCTTTTTTCAATGTGGGCCAGAAGTATCCTTGCCTTATTATTCTTTGGGCCAAAGATCTTCCCCCCTGATGTATTCCGCATACTCCTTGATGAATCTCCTCTACAATGAATTGTCCTTCTTCTGTTGAGACACATTTCATTAGAGGTCCTTCGTAGGATTTCTTATACAGAATATCACCGATCAGGCAGAATCTTGAAACGCGTGTTTGTAACTTGCGTCTTTCATTTTTATTTTCAGGAAGTTTCTGTCCCTCGAAGTATTCTATCAAGGGCTTCCTCCAGTCTTCTGCCTGGATCGTGACTAAGTTACAAGAAGGTGTAGATGCTGAGTCAACTAGTATCTCTCTCTGTCCCCCCTCGAAAGCAGAAGCTAGCTTTGCTAGGGCATCAGCTGAGTTATTTTGACTCCTTGGTATCTGCTCTACTTCAACCTTAGTAAATTGTTCTTTGATTTTTTCCAGTGTGGCTGCGTACTGTACAATTAGAGGTTCTTTAACAGTGAACTCTCCTGTGAATTGCCGAACCACTAATTGAGAGTCTGTTCTAATAATTACTGAACAGGCCTCTAATCTTCTGAGAATTTTCATTCCTTGGATCACAGCTTCGTATTCTGCTATATTATTCGTAGCTGAGAACTGTAATCTGATGGAATGTTCATATATTCGTTGGTCTGGAGTGATTATCTTTATTCCCACTCCTGCACCTGTACTGCAGCTTGAGCCATCAACCTCTACTATCCAAGGTTTTTCTTCGCTTTCCTGGGTCATGTCTACAATAAAGTCTGCAACTGCTTGCCCTTTAATGGCTGTGGCAGGAACAAAATCTACATCGAACTCGCTTAACTCCAGTGCCCACTTCGTTAATCTTCCAGAAGTATCTGGCCTGTGGAGGATTCTGCGCAGTGGATGTTCTGTTAAGACTTTAATTGTATGAGCCAGGAAGTATGCTCTGAATCTGCGTGCTGCATGTACTACTGCTAGGACTATTTTTTCCACTGGAGGATATCTTGTTTCTGCCCCTTGTAGCCTTTTTGAGTGATAATATATCGGGATCTGTTCACTGTCCCTTTGACATATTAAAACTGCACTGATAGCCTCTTCTGAAGCTGCTACGTAGACGTATAATTCCTCCCCAATTTTTGGCGAAGTTAGGTGTGGTAGAGAAGCCAGATGTGCTTTGAGCTGTTGAAATGCCTCGTCACACTCTGTAGTCCATATTATTGCCCCTTTTTGACTAGTTTTTAATAGCTGGAAAAAGGGTTTGCACTTGTCTGCTGTTTTGGAAATGAACCGACTTAAGGCATTGATTTTTCCATTCAGCTTTTGTACCTCCTTTATTGTTCGAGATGGTGCTGTTTCTAGTATCGCTGCTATTTTATCTGGGTTTGGTTTTATCCCTTTCTGCCCTACATAGAATCCAAGAAATTTTCCTTCTTGTACTCCGAAACTGCATTTGGCAGGGTTTAACCTCATCCCATAATTCTGCAGAGTTTCTAGGGTTTCTTTCAGATCATTTGGGTGTTCATCTGCTTTTTTGGATTTTACCAGAATGTCATCTACATATGCCAGGACATTTCTTCCTTCCTGCTTTTTGAACACCTTGTCCATCAGCCTTTGGAAGGTTGCTCCTGTATTTCGTAGGCCAAAAGGCATGACTTTGTAGCAATATGTCCCCCATTCTGTGATGAATGATGTAGCCTCTTCATCATCTTCTTTCATCAAGATCTGATTGTACCCTGAATGTGCATCCATCATAGATAGTAACTCATTTCCTGATGCTGCATCCACTAATCTGTCGATAGATGGGAGTGGGTAGCTGTCTTTTGGACATGCTTTGTTGAGATCTGTGAAGTCTACACACATCCTCCACTTCCCATTAGATTTTTTGACCATAACTGGGTTTGCTAACCACTTTGGATATTTGACTTCCCGGATGTGCCCAGCTTTGATTAATTTATCAATTTCAGCCTATGCTGCCTCCTTTCTTTCAGCTGCGAGTATCCTTCGCTTCTGCCGTATAGGAGTAAAGCTATTGTCTATGTTGAGCTCATGGCACGTTATAGTACGTTGTACCTGTGAGGGTGCCTCCCCTTCCCATACGAACGTGTGCACATGGGTTTCTAATAGCTGCAGTAGTGACTTTTTTACCTCGGAGGATAAAGATGTCCCCATCAGGACTCCTCCTTTTGAGAGTTTGACTTCCTCAACTTGATTGGATGAGGTTGTGTCTTCTTCCTCCTCTCTTTCTTGGATGTACATGGTTACAGGTTTGGCTATTTTAGTTGCCTTCCTGTACGAATTTCTGGAGTCTTTCTGTGCTCCAAAAACTGTTGCCATTCTGCCATCTTTTCCTGGGTACCTGAAGCATTGATGATAAGATGATGGTATCGCTTTGAAACCGTGAATGCTTGGTCTGCCCAAGATCCCATTGAACGGAGAGTCTATATTGACCACAATGAAGTGTGCTGTACGCGATACTCTCCCGTTTCTTTTTCCCAGGGATATCTGTAGATCGATGGCTCCTACTACTGAGGCCTTTGTGTTTGTAAACCCATAGATGGCTTCCTTGGCTGGGGTTAGCTGATCCACTTTGTAGCCCATTTTTTCGAACGCAGCTAGGTATAATATATCTACTGAGCTGCCGTTGTCCACCATTACTTTGTTCAGACTTAAGTCATCCCCTATATCCACTTGTATCACTAGTGGATCCTCATGTGGGCTGACCACGTTGTCCAGATCTTCCTCAGAGAAGCTTATTTCCTCGCTTGGGTACGATCTTTTCTTAGATTTTGGTACCGTTGTAGTTTGCATTACTTTG
>LFYR01001882.1:502765-514294 GCA_001185155.1 Zostera marina
ATTCTTCCTTTTTCTTTATTATAGATTTCCTCTTTTGGAGTAGTAAAAACCGTAAATCCCAAGTCTTTGTACTTTGGATATCTTGATTTTCCAAACTCCTCAGATGTCTGGTAGACCTTTCCGTCGTGTTTTGGTCTCCAGGACGATTCTCCTTTTTCAAATTTCTGGAATTTTTTCTTTGGTGCTTCATATGCTTTTTTGTTGCTTATGGCACCTCTCTCTTTTTCTTTTTCTTTCTCATACTCTTCAGAATTTATGTATTTCTGGGCCTTTGTTAGCAGGTCCTCCATGCATTTTACATTACTGACGTTTAGCTTTATTGCTAATGGTGTGTTCATGTCTAGCCCTTTTGAGTATGCGCATATTGCGATTGTTGTGTTCAGATCGGAGATTTTCTGCATGGCTTCCGTGAATTTAGTTGTATAATTCCGAAGCGTGTCTCCATTCTGCTTAATTGCGAACAGCGATTCCGTGCCCTTTCTAACCCTTGTGTTTCCACAATGTTGGGCAACGAACTTCTTTTTTAAGTCCTCGAAATTCGTTATGCTCCCTGGCTGCAATTCGACGAACCATCTGTATGTGGGTCCTTTTAATGTTCCTGGGAATGCTCTACAGAGAATGTCATCCCTTGATGTAGCCCACTGCATTGCTCCTACGAACATGTTTATATGGTCCGCTGGGTCCATCTTCCCATCATAGATCTGTAGCCTGGGTAGCCTGAATTTCAGAGGTGCTGGTTTTACCATCAGAGATTTGTGCAAAGCATCCATGCCTACCAGCCAGTTTGGGACCTCGCCTCCTTCTTCTGTGTCTCCCGTACTTTCTTCCTGTACGGGTTTTCGGAAAAGAGGTTTGGGTTGCCCCTCTGGTTTGTGAGATAGTGGCGCACTTGAGTGTGCTACCCTATGACTTGACACCTCCTGCTGCGCCTTGGCCTGCTTTGAGGTTTGAGCTTTTGACTGGTATATTGAAGCCTTAGACTTTTCAATATCCTTTATCTTCTCTATCATTTTTGCTATGGTTTCCTTCATTTTTTCCAGCTCTTCTATGGGCATTTTTATGAACCCATGAGTGGATTCTGATGCAGCAGTCCTTGGTTCCTTGCTGCTTGTGGGTCCCCCCTTTTGAGGCTGTTCTTCCGAAGGTTTCTCCTTTTCAGTAATGAGTCGGATAGCCTCTGCTATCGCCTGAACTGTGATGTTCAGATTTTCCCCTCCTGCTGACGCTTGGGGAGTTTGCCCGGGTTCACCTTCGGGTTCAGTCTCAGGTCCTGTGGGAGTCCTTTTGTTTTTATTGGCCTTAGGTGGTCGACCCACTGGCCTTTTAGTTTTTGAGTTGCCAGGCTGTTGCCCTGGCGCCTCCTGAGAATTTGCTCCTCCTCCCTGGGAAGTGCTTCGAGTTACCACCATCCTGGAGTGTTCGACTTTTTTTTTTGGAAGGTGTGTTCGACTTTTGCTTGGAGAGAAAAGTCGATCTTCAAAAAGTCGACTCCTAGTGCACTTGGAGGATTCCTTGGAAGTCGATGTTTGAAAGCCTAGCTCCTTGAGGGATCGACTTTTTCCTTGGAAGAAAAAGTCGATCTTCTGAAATGTCGATCCCTTGCTGGCTGATTTCCTCGCAAGACTCCCTAGCTGGCGACTTGAAAAAAAGTCGATCACTTTTTTCGAAAAAGTCGAGGAGCTTTTGTCGTGAGTATCTTTGAATCACAGACGGCGCCAACTGATGGGGGTGAAACCCGACCAGTACTCCAAGACGCGCAAGCAAGCGCCAAGCGGGGAACTCCGCGGGAAACCGGACCGGAACTCAAGTGTGCAGAGCTCTGCTTCGCTAGGAATCCTTTCGCTCCAAATGACCTGCCTTTAATGAGTGGGGGGTGCCCTCTATTTATAGGGGTTCTTATGGGGCAATATGGTCATTTGGGCAGTAACCGCCTAACTGCCCAACTGATCATATTGGGTCCAGGGGTCGACTTTCCAGAGATCGACTTTCTGGGGGTCGACTTTTCCTTGTGGTCGACTTTACTCAAAAGTCGATCCCAGGGAAGTCGATCCTCAGGAAAGTCGATCTTCATAGGATTCGACCTGGGACCTCCCCAACCCTAGAATAGATACCTCAACTCATCTTAGGCTATCCGGACTTCTAGTTGCTGGTAGGTTGTGACCGTGTTCGGGATACTGTATCACCAATACTATATCACCAATACTCACAATCGGAGGGAGAGCGGTTAACAAAGTTGCGAATCGGTGGAGGACGGATGGCTACCGAAGTTGGAGATTGGTGGTGAGGCATGGACGGTCGGCGTGGCGAGGCACAAACGATAGGAGCTATAAGATTGGCCGGCACGGTGAAAACTTTACTAGAACGAAGGAAATAAACACGATGGAATAAAAAATCGATTTTCAGGTTTGTATTAAAGAAGTAATTAGCTTAATAAAACACAATAATTACTGAACTGGATCTAATTGCAAATAAGTAAAACAGAAGCACTTACAGTTTTAACTAAGAAAGAAACTGTAAGGTTCGGTTTGCAATTTTTACCACTTAAAACTAATAACAGAATAAAAAGGAACGTGAGGACCGGACTGCAACTTTAGCCACTTAAAGGCTATCAGAGAATACAGAAGAGGATGAGGACCAAACTGCAACTTTACCCACTTAAATTAAAGTAATCGGGTAATTGGGTGTTTGGGTCATCAACCGGTTAAAGATCCATTTAACCAATCTTGTATTATTAATTTGTATTAGTTAGTTAGTTAGCAATAGTTTTTAGTTAAATACTCTATTGTAATTAAACTAATTAATTAAATTGAATGTACACTGATTTGCGCAATTAGTAGCTAATCACAAGTGAATAGTGATAACGGCTACTTTGTTGGTTAATGCGAATTAACCTATCTTTTCTCCCCCTTTCTACAATTGCTCGCCGGACGACGAGCTCTGTCTGCCGGAATCGGCCCATAGCTCTCAAGGCCGCCGTTGGATCGCCACTATAGTTTTAACATGGTATCTACTGGCAAGATCGACTACGCTTCCGTAGGAAAAGAATCCATCGGCACTCCAGACAGGGAGAACCAATCGGAATCAAGCCCATCTGCTTCTCCATCTCCTCCGTCAATTATGAAGTCCCCTCCTCGCAAGAATCATTCTTCATCCAAGCAGCACAGGTCTCACACCCATAAGTCATCACACTGCTCCAAACACAAGAGGTCGCATTCCTATGTTTCTGCTATAAATGATAAAGAGTCAATATACTACTTAAATTCAGGCGACCATCCAGGAGCTCTTATGGTGGTTGACAAGTTAAAGGGTGATTCAAATTATCAAAGTTGGGCCAATGCTATGAAGTTATCCTTGATTTCCAGAAGAAAAATAGCATTCGTGAATGGAAAAGTAAAGAGGCCAGAGGATAGGTCAGGGAGGGAATTTGAAGCATGGGAAACAGTGAATCGGCTGGTATTATCATGGATAGTGGTGATACAGTATCCCGAACACGGTCACAACCTACCAGCAACTAGAAGTCCGGATAGCCTAAGATGAGTTGAGGTATCTATTCTAGGGTTGGGAAGGTCCCAGGTCGAATCCTAGGAAGATCGACTTTCCTGAGGATCGACTTCCCTGGGATCGACTTTTGAGTAAAGTCGATCACCAGGAAAAGTTGACCCCCAGAAAGTCGATCTCTGGAAAGTCGACCCCTGGACCCAATCTGATCAGTTGGGCAGTTAGGCGGTTACTGCCCAAATGACCATATTGCCCCCATAAGAACCCCTATAAATAGAGGGCACCCCCCACTCATTAAAGGCAAGTCATTTGGAGAAGAAGGATTCCTAGCGAAGCAGAGCTCTGCACACTTGAGTTCCGGTCCGGTTTCCCGCGGAGTTCCCCGCTTGGCGCTTGCTTGCGCGTCTTGGAGTACTGGTCGGGTTTCACCCCCATCAGTTGGCGCCGTCTGTGATTCAAAGATACTCACGACAAAAGCTCCTCGACTTTTTCGAAAAAAGTGATCGACTTTTTTCCAAGTCGCCAGCTAGGGAGTCTTGCGAGGAAATCAGCCAGCAAGGGATCGACATTTCAGAAGATCGACTTTTTCTTCCAAGGAAAAAGTCGATCCCTCAAGGAGCTAGGCTTTCAGACATCGACTTCCAAGGAATCCTCCAAGTGCACTAGGGGTCGACTTTTTGAAGATCGACTTTTCTCTCCAAGCAAAAGTCGAACACACCTTCCAAGAAAAGTCGAACACTCTAGGATGGTGGTAACTCGAAGCACTTCCCAGGGAGGAGGAGCAAATTCTCAGGAGGCGCCAGAGCAACAGCCTGGCAACTCAAAAACTAAAAGGCCAGTGGGTCGACCACCTAAGGCCAATAAAAACAAAAGGACTCCCACAGGACCTGAGGCTGAACCCGAAGGTGAACCCGGGCAAACTCCCCAAGCGTCAGCGGGAGGGGAAAATCTGAACATCACAGTTCAGGCGATAGCAGAGGCCATCCGACTCCTTGCTGAAAAGGAGAAACCTTCGGAAGAACAACCTCAAAAGGGGGGACCCACAAGCAGCAAGGAACCAAGGACTGCTGCATCAGAATCCACTCATGGGTTCGTAAAGATGCCCATAGAAGAGCTGGAAAAAATGAAGGAAACTATAGCAAAAATGAGCGAGAAGATAAAGGATATTGAAAAATCTAAAGCATCAATATACCATTCAAAAGCTCAAACCTCAAAGCAGGCCAAGGTACAGCAGGAGGTGTCAAGTCATAGAGCAGCACACTCCAGCGCACCACTACCTCGAAAACCAGAGGAGCAACCCAAACCTCTTCTCAGAAAACCCGTACAGGAAGAAAGCACGGGAGACACGGAAGGAGGAGGCGAGGTTCCAAACTGGCTGGTAGGCATGGATGCCTTGCACAAATCGCTGATGGTAAAACCAGCACCTCTGAAGTTCAGGCTACCCAGGCTCCAGGTTTATGATGGAAAATTGGACCCAGCAGACCACATAAATATGTTCGTGGGAGCAATGCAGTGGGCCACATCAAGGGATGACATCTTATGTAGAGCATTCCCAGGAACACTGAAGGGGCCTACATATAGGTGGTTCGTCGAACTTCAGCCAGGGAGCATAACAAGTTTCGAGGACTTAAAAAAGAAATTCGTCGCCCAACACTGTGGAAACACAAGAGTAAGAAAGGGCACAGAATCACTGTTTGCAATCAAACAAAACGGAGATACGCTTCGGAATTATACAACTAAATTCACGGAAGCAATGCAGAAAATCTCCGATCTGAACACAACAATCGCAATATGCGCATACTCGAAAGGGCTAGACATGAACACGCCATTAGCAATAAAGCTAAACGTCAGTAATGTAAAATGCATGGAGGACCTGCTAACAAAAGCCCAGAAATACATAAATTCTGAAGAGTATGAGAAAGAAAAAGAAAAGGAGAGAGGTGCCATAAGCAATAAAAAAGCATATGAAGCACCAAAGAGAAAATTTCAGAAAGGAGAACCATCTTGGAGACCAAAACACGATGGAAAGGTCTACCAGACATCTGAGGAGTTTAGAAAACCAAAATACCCAAGGTATGAAGACTTAGGGTTTACGGTTTTCAGCACTCCAAAGGAGGAAATCTACAGCAAAGAAAAAGGAAGAATAAGGTTTCCTCAACCAGAAGAATTAAACCCTGCAACAAAAGAGGCCCGAACAAGGGGGAACAGATACTGTAAGTTCCACAAGGACTACGGGCACAACACAGAAAATTGCAGGGAACTAAGCACTTTCCTAGACATACAGGCAAAGGAAGGAAAGCTTAAACAATACGTAAACAAAGTAGAAAGGGAGCAACAAGGTCGCAGGGACCCAAATAACAAGGGTAAGCGACAACGCTCAAAAAGTCCCGACTCAGGTACTGACCACAAGAGGAGGGTAATAGATTAAGTCTTCGGCGGGGGATCAATAGGAGAAAGCAGGAAATACTCGCAAAAGTTAATATATGAGCGAGGAAAGAAATAAGCTTCTCTGAGGAAGATCCAGCCCACACCTAATTACGCAAGGCGAAATATTAATCATGTTCACCCTTGCGGCATTCGCATGGAAGGTAGAGCAGATTTCAAAGGGTCAAAAATAACTCAGCTAATACCCCCAAAGGGGGGGGCAGAGAGAGGCACTAGTTGACTCAACATCTATACCTCCGTACAATCCGACCATAACACAGGCAGAATACTGGAGAAAACCCTCGATAGAATACATTGAAGGGTAGAAACTCCCAGAGAACAGGAATAAAAGGCGTAAACACGCATTCCAAGATACTGCCTAATCGGTAACATTCAGCATAAGAAACCCTACATCAAGGGGTATGCAACCTACATCAAGGGGTATGCAAGATACATCAAGGGGGGAGGACTCTAGCCCAAAGAATAACAGGGTAGAGGCACTTCTGGCCTACACTAAAGAAAGAGGCAATCTTACCTGCAAGAAAATGCAAGGCATACCAGATTCACAAAAACATACGACTAATAGGGGTAGTAAGCCCCATCCCCTTCGCAATATGGGGGTTAAACATTGTGGGACCATTTCCAGTATCGACAGGCCAGGCCAAATTCATATTTATGGCTGTCGACTACTTCACTAAATGGGTCGAAGCACTAGCTGTACCCAAGATAACTCAAGGAGCAGCAGCGAAGTTTGTCTTCAAGTGCATAATGTGCAGATACGGTATTCCAATGCATATAGTGACAGATAACGGTACACAGTTTACCGGTGGGGAGTTTACAAGATTGTGCGAGAACATGGGCATTAGAATTCATTTTTCATCGGTATACAGACCACAGGGTAATGGGCAAGTAGAAGTCACAAACAGAGCCATCGTTCAGGCACTGAAGAAAAAAGTCGAACAGGCCAAAGGTTCGTGGGCAGATCTACTACCAGAGATCCTGTGGGCGTATAGAACCACTGAAAAGACACCCACCGGAGAAACCCCGTTCTCACTAGCATATGGAATGGAAGCACTAATCCCAACAGAGCTAAGCATTCCAACAGTCAGAGTGTTATCCTATGACATGGAAGAAAATATGAGATCATGTGCGGTGACTCTGGACTTAGTGGATGAGCTTAGGGATAATGCACAGGCAAAGAATGCAGCTTACAAACAAAGTATCGCTAGATATCACGACAAGAATGTCAAGGGTAAAGCGATAAGTAAAAGAGCCTAGTATGGAGAAGAGCAAGTGTCGGCAGAAAAGACTGCTCTAAAGGCAAACTAGGCACAAATTGGGAAGGACCATATGTGGTGGAGGAAGAACTCCGACCAGGCACGTACAAGTTAAAGCGGGAAGATGGAACAGACATTCCCAATACTTGGCACGCAGATAACCTACAGTTGTACTTTTAAAACAATTAAGTAGGATTATATTGCTCTTGTAATAGTTTGAACTACGTAACTAATATGTTGTTTAGTTAGCTATTATTAGTAATCAGGACACTTGAAAATACATTCCATATATTGATTTAAGAAGAATTATAAAGGAATGTAAATTACAAAATTAAAAGGATAAGATAGAGGATTAATCTATTTAGGAGGGGGGTGTATCTTTAGAACCCTCTGCATCGTTGTTATCTTGATCTTCTTTATCAACGGTAGCAGTAGTATCATCCCCCGGAGCCTCCTCTTCTTCTTCTTCATCCTCTTCTTCCGCAAGTGCCCGATTTCGAACTTCTTTGGGGTACTTGCGGGCCCAGTTGTGGACATCCTCAGCCTCAAAACCAGGGCAGACATGAGGACAGATCGACCAAGTCATTGTAATCTCGCACATTGGCAAGATAATCAACCTTGAGCTTCTCCAGATGATCGATCATACGTTGAAGCTCCTCAGTCGCACGTCGAGCTTCCTCAGTCAAACGTTGGACCTCCTCAGTTCTTGCCCGGTCCATTTCTTCCAGTCGCGCTATCGAATTCTTGTAATCTTCCAGCGACTTGGAAAGCTTCTGGTTCTCTTCATAACCTTCGTTCAGTCGGTCAGTAAATATGGCATTCTGTTCCCGACAAGAACTAAGGTTCGCCTCAGTATTCTCGTGCTGGCGGGTAATGTCGACAATCATCGACTCTTTAATTGAGACCCTGGCACGTTCAGCTGCTAATTCCAGCTCTGCAGCCCCCAACTCCCCGTTGAGCTTAGAGATTTCCTGCTCCTTATCTCTCAAGAGATTTCTTTGAGCAGCCCAATCCGCAGCCAACTTCTTGTTGGTGGCAGACAAAGTAGAGGCGTCTGAAACTTTTTGCGTAACCTCGCCTTCCAGATCTTTGCATCGGCGCTTCACTCTTTTCAGCTCATCTTCCATAGACTGATAGTCACGGAGACGAGACAAGGAAGAGAGGCGGCCGTGGAACAAATAGGCGAGCTGCAAAAAGAAAGAATGAGTAAGAACATACTCATAAAAATGTTAAAACAGAAGTACTCACGTTACTCAGATTCTGTCCTATTTCTTCGACAGTCCGGTCCATCGAATACCCAGATATGGTCCGCAGTGTAGTTCGGGCGGCATCCGAGTCAGCAACCAGAGGGAACTTGGTCCCGTAGTTCCGGGGGTGCGAACCTTGGTACCCCGGCAGCTGTGTCTCCCGGGTGGAGGAATAGTTATAGCGACCCCGGGAGGACTCCCCAGAATAAAATCTCCGGCGCGGAGAAGCTTGTCGCCTAGGGGAGTGTCTCCTCGACTTCCTCGAAGGAGGTGAGTTGGTCCTGGGAGGAGGAGTTCGTTCTTTTCTTCTTCTCCTCTCAGACCCCTCAGCCTGGGTCTCTTTCTCAGACCCCTCAGACTGGGTCTCTTTCTCAGTAGTTTTCTCTCGCTCCTCTTCTGGAGTACGGAAGAAGGAGGAGAGCCTGGAAGCAGCAGGAGACTGCACAGGAGTAGTTTCTATAGGTACCTCCGGAGGTACCTCCCCTTCCTCAGTGCGTTGGACTTCATCAGTAGAAGTAGGGGAATGCGCCATTGTGTAGGCGTTCTCAAGGGCACGTTGCCTCAGATGATCAGCGTCAGAAGGCTTGGAGGCAGCTGCATAAACCTTGGAGCCTGTTTCATTTTGCCCAACGCGTTCAGGGACACCTCCGGGGTTATGCATGTAAAAATCTGCAAGGAATGAAAACAGAGTTAGAAGATGCATACGTATAGAAAATATAAAAGAAACAGGCAAAGGAAGACCTTGTCGGTTAAAAGTATCATCAATCGCGTGACCGACAGGCACAACGATAGGATGCAAAAAGGCCAGCCTTTGCACGGAAGCTCCCTCATCCTCAGTCAGATCAGGACGAGGAATAGGCTTGCGACCACTAGTGGATGCAGGGAGAAGTCTGCTACCAGGGCATAACCTGCAATCCATAAAAATGAACTCACTCTTGTTCCGCCTGGTCGGAGGATCTTTCAAGAGGGCAGAGTGAGTAATAGATGTAGCACGACTGGCACATGCAATAAAAGGGCTGCCCTTCTTCGGATTTTGGAATGTGAAGAAGTGGAGGAACAGCCGAGAAGTAGGAACTATGCCAGCATCCCTGAGAATATTAATAAACCCCTGACATAAAAGAAAAAAGCGGCACCCATCTGGGAGATGCACAATCCAGAATAGAGAAGTATTTCACTAACTAGGGAAGGGATCGGAAGGATCGGAAAGTTAGTGAAATATATACGATGGAGTGCCAGCATAAAATAGGAGGGCACGTCGCCAGTGTTCTCAGAGGGGTACGCCCAGTACACTCTCTCTCTAAGCTCTAACCCCCTCAAAATTCTTTGGGCGGCATCCAGGGAAAGGGTGTTAGAGCAGCTACCCGCATTAGAGGAAAGGGGGTAGCCCGGAATATCAGTCAGAGAGACTGCACAGAAAGAACCATATCCAGTCCCATATTCGCCCCGGTCAAGGATAGGGACGACGTGGAAACCGTTGCGAACGAGAACGGACCACTGACGGCAAGAACCATCCACTCCCGATAGAAGGATGGGGCGCTCTTCTCCTCAAGGGGAGAAGGAAAGGGGTACTTGTCCCTCGTCTCGGGGGGTTAACCCAAAGGAGAACTTTCTAGAACATGAATGTTCTGACTACAGACTTCGGGAGGAAGTTGAGCAGAACTGTCTGTAGTCACGGATAAATCCTCCGCAGTAGGAGCCTCCTCAGGAATAGCAGGCAAAATAATGGTAGGAGGAGGAGTCCTAACAACGGAGGGAGGGGTTCCTCCAATTTCTACATCTTGCTCTGAGGAAGAGGAACTGTAATAAGAAGAACCCGAGCTTCCCGAGGTAGATGTAGAAGACCCCGAACTGGAACGTGCGGGGGAAGAATGGGGAGCACCTACAAACAAAAAGAAACAAATAAAGAGTAAGTTACGAAATAGATAATAATAAGTAACTTACTAGGTACGGGCTTGCGCGTACGACGGGAAAGAGCTTTTCGCTTACTTCCAACAGGTAAGGAGGAAGGCGAAGCAACTCTAGACTCCGTTACGACAGGAGCAGTCCGAACAGACTCTGGTTCAGCAGGAGCAGCCTGAACCTCGATGGGAACAGGCTCTATTACGGCAGTATCAGCCTGAGAAGTCTGAGGGCTGGCAACAATAGCCCGATTCTCATCGAGAGGAAGATCTTGCTGCGAGTTCTTGTCAGAAGACATTATGAACCTGCACGAAGAACATAGCAGTCAGGCCAAGTTATGGTAAAAGTCGATCCCAAGAAAAGTCGATCCGGACTTCAGGGAGTCGAACTAGCAACATAAGGGAAGTCGACCTCAGAAGTCGATCCCAGGGAAGTCGACCTCAGAAGTCGATCCTAGAAAAGTCGACTTTCGGGAGACAAGGGTCTCAGGAAGTCGACCCCAGTAAACTCGGACCAAGGGAAGCACTTCGGGAGCACAAAGGCCAAAACCATGGAAGTTGATCCCAGTAAAAATGGACCCAACTTTGAAAAGTCGATGACAAGGCGTCAAACCTCACAAAGTCGGACCACAGTCCAATGGGGAACAACTTCGAAAGGGACCGACTTTCAGAAAAGTCGGACCCCACGAACCCAGTCCAGTGCAACCTCAGAAGAGCCCGACAACAAAAGTCGGACCCCAGAAAGTTGCACCTCCGAGGCTCAAGTCGAAGCCTCACGCACGCTGGAAGTCGAAGCGGAGAAGCTGGAAGTCGAAGCGGAGAAACTGGAAGTCGATGCGAAGAAAGTCGATGCCTCAGAGCGAAGGAAACAAGTGGGGAGAAAGTGAACCCCCCTTCGCTATTTATAGGGGAAAGTCGAAGACGAACCGCCGCGGGCACTGTTCACCCGGGTCGACCCGTTGGGCCGGGAAGCCCACGGGCCCGGCAGGCCCACGACGGCCCAGTCCGCGAAAAACCCCAAAATCCAACTAGATGGCATCGACATTCCAGGAAAATTCATCGACATTTCAGAAAAACCATCGACATTCCGTAGAAAATTGAGTTCGACATTCCCAAAAAAAAAGGGGGATAGACGTCGACATTTGGCAAGGAATTCGATGCCTTCAAAAGAGAAGGACAGGATCG
>LFYR01001882.1:516230-529382 GCA_001185155.1 Zostera marina
GTCGACCAAAATCAACAAGGGATCGACATTTAGCAAAAGTCGAGCAAAATCAACAAGGGATCGACTTTTTCTTCCCACATAAAAGGGGTGCAGAAAAAAGAACCCAGACAAGTTGGAGTTGCAAAGGCACACCAAGACAGGAGGGTGTAACACGAAATGCTCCTGAGGAATCGTGGAAGTCCACAACTCGGACGGAGATACAGCAGCAAAATGAACTGAGCCATATAAAGATATTTGAACTCCTACTATTACTGGACGCAGTAACAAAGTAGGACGCCAAATTAACTCTACCTACGGAAGAACGTGGATGGAGAAAGTCTTAATGGTAACAGAGTCAGGATGCGTATCCCATCCAAGGCAAAAAGTGAACCCCACCTACGGAAGAACGTAGGTTAGACGGGTAACACATCGGCTAAAGAGAGAACCTCACCTACGGAAACGTAGTGTTAGACGAGGGATGTACTCAAAAAGTGAACCCCACCTACGGAAGAACGTAGGTTAGACGGGGAACGCATCGGCTAAAGAGAGAACCTCACCTACGGAAACGTAGTGTTAGACGAGGGATGTACTCAAAAAGTGAACCCCACCTACGGAAGAACGTAGGTTAGACGGGGAACACATCGGCTCAAGAGTAAACCTCACCTACGGAAGAACGTAGGTTAGACGAGGGACGTACTCAAGAGAAATCCTCACCTACGGATGAGCGTAGGTAGACGAGGAATCGCACTTAGCCTCAGTCGCAAAAAAGGCGAGCAAAAGGAGGGGGCAAGTATTCAAAAAACAATCCTCGCCTACGGACGAACGTAGGTAGACGAAGAATCGCACCCAGCCTCAGTCGCAAAAAGGCGAGCAAAAGGAGGGGGCAAGTATTCAAACAACAATCCTCACCTACGGACGAGCGTAGGTAGACGAGGAGTAACACTTAACCTCGGTCGCAGAAAAGCGAGCAAAAGGAGGGGGCAAGTATTCAAGTAATAATCCTCATCCACGGATGAACGTGGGTAGACGAGGAAGCACACTCAACCCCTATCGCAAAAGGGCGGATAAAAGGAGGGGGTCGAGTACTCTCAAACCCGCCACAGGGAAGAGAACCCAAACGGTGCTCAAGGACAGCTCAGGCAAGGCGTCAAGGTGGGCAAGCAGGGTTCCGCGGGAGAATCAGGCCGGACAGGTGTGCAAGGAGTAGGCTTCGGCTAGGACAAACCGGACAATAGTTGGTAAAAGCGCGTGACAACCTCCGTGGAAGCATAGATACAACCTCGCAGGCGTGGAGGGGGGGGGAGTACTGGTGAGAGAGGATCTTACATCCAGGGACATCACCAGAAATCCACATCCCAGCACGCAAAGAGGGGGGGAATACTGATAGTACAGGGTCTGACACGCAGACCATAGTACTAAAAGACGTATCCCAAAGTATCTAATACGCAGAGGAGGGGGGAGTACTGGTGATACAGTATCCCGAACACGGTCACAACCTACCAGCAATTAGAAGTCCGGATAGCCTAAGATAAGTTGAGGTATCTATTCTAGGGTTGGGGAGGTCCCAGGTCGAATCCTAGGAAGATCGACTTTCCTGAGGATCGACTTCCCTGGGATCGACTTTTGAGTAAAGTCGATCACCAGGAAAAGTCGACCCCCAGAAAGTCGATCTCTGGAAAGTCGACCCCTGGACCCAATCTGATCAGTTGGGCAGTTAGGCGGTTACTCCCCAAATGACCATATTGCCCCCATAAGAACCCCTATAAATAGAGGGCACCCCCCACTCATTAAAGGCAGGTCATTTGGAGAAGAAGGATTCCTAGCGAAGCAGAGCTCTGCACACTTGAGTTCCGGTCCGGTTTCCCGCGGAGTTCCCCGCTTGGCGCTTGCTTGCGCGTCTTGGAGTACTGGTCGGGTTTCACCCCCATCAGTTCCGTATCAAGGCCGAAGCGATAAGATTGGATAGGATCATTGGGGTCGTAGCGACGGAATGATCTTTGTTCTACTGAGGCCAAAGCGACACAATAGATTTAGGGTATCCATACGGATTAGAATATGAAGAAAGAATTCTATGATTAACTAACATACATACTAGGAAAATTAAAGAAAATAAACATAATGTGATGAGTACTATGCTTAGTACTGCTGCATGTTGTCCGCATGTCAGGTGTTTGGAACCATTGTTCCATCCTGTCGCTGTAGGCGATAAGTTCCTGGCCTTATCTCCTCTTCGACGATGTAGGGACCTTTGAAGTTGGATGACAGTTTATTTCTTGGTCTATTCCTTTCTGTTATGCCAGCTTTCCGCGTGACGAGAGTTCCTGGTTAAAAGGCTTTTTTGCGTACTTGGCGATTGTGGTACCTTGATACGCTTGCCTTGTACGATTCGTTCCGCAAGTCCGCCTTGTCACAGGTTTCATCCCTCAACTCTAGCTCTGTAGCTAGGTTTCGGTCATTTGTTTGTTTGTCGTACTTCGAGATTCGATATGTTGGTATACTCATCTCGATTGGTACGACCGCTTCCACTCCATAGGTCATAGCAAAAGCGGTGTTGCCCGTAGGGATTTTACTCGTTGTGCAATATGCCCATAGGAATTCGCACAACTTGTCTACCCAAGTCCCTTTGGCTGATTCGATTTTCTTTTTCAATCTTCGTACGATGGCCTTGTTGGTAACCTCCACTTGCCTGTTTACCTGAGGTCGGTAAACGGAGGCGAAGTGGAGCTTTATATTTAGATCTTCGCACATTCTTGAAAATTTTCCCCCTGTGAATTGTATGCCATTGTCCGTGACAATGTGTTGAGGAACTCCGAATCGACAGACTATGGAGCAGTAGATGAACTTGACTGCCGCATCCTGAGTGATTTTCGCTACAGCCTGAGCCTCGACCCACTTTGTAAAGTAATCTACTGCTACAAAGATGAACCGAGCCTGGGATGTTGAGGGAGGGAATGGTCCTACGATGTCCAGTCCCCACCTTGCGAACGGGATCGAACTCAGAATCGGATTCATGTCCGCAGATGGTTTCTGCTGCATGGGGTTGTGCAGCTGACATGCTCGGCACTTGCGGACGTAAGTGCGAGCTTCCAACCTTAGAGTGGGCCAGTAGTACCCTAGCCTTATGATTTTGAAGGCCAGTGCTCTTCGTCCTTCATGAAGTCCGCACGAGCCTTCGTGTACTTCCTGAAGAACCCTATCTGTATCAGGTTGGGCTAAACAGTGTAGTAGCGGACTATCGAAGGACTTTTTGTAAAGCACCCCTCCGATGTCACAATATTTTGTCGCTTTTTGGCCTCCCCTTTATTGTCAGGAAATACTCCATTCTGAATGAATCCCAACATCGGTTGCCTCCAATCCTCTTGAGGGTTGGAGGTGACAGTCAATACTTGGCATGTAGGCTAGAGTATGGAGTCTACTAAAATCTCGCGTTGTTCTCCCTCCCAGGCTGACGCTAAACGTACCAAAGCGTCGAGGGTTGAATTTTAGATTCGAGGGATTTGCTCGATTTTGAACTCGGTGAATTGTTTGGTGAGTGCTACCATTGCCTCCACATATTTGGTTATTTGTGGTTCCTTGCAAGTGAATTCACCAGTGGTTTGCCGAACCACGAGCTGGGAGTCAGTGCGGAGCGTGACATTCTCAGCGCCGAGACTTCTTAAAAGCTTCAGGCCATGTATGGTCGCTTCATATTCCGCGACGTTGTTAGAAGTCGAGAAGTGAAGCCGTACCGAGTGTTCGTAGTTTTTTCCATCCGGGCTATGAATTTTTACTCCGATACCCGAGCCTGTGCTACAACTCGAACTGTCTACTTCCACAACCCAAGGTTGGCTCAAATTGGGTTGTGTGAGTTCGACAATGAAGTCCGCCACAGATTGCCCCTTGATGGCAGTGGCTGGTCAGAAATAAGTCGAACTCACTGAGTTCGATTGCCCATTTGGTCAACCTTCCAGAAATGTCGGGTTTGTGAAGTAGACGGCGCAAAGGACACGATGTTAGTAGCATAATCGTGTGCGCTAAGAAGTAAGCTCGAAAGCGACGACAAGCATGGATCACCGCATATACGATTTTCTCGATAGGAGAGTATCGTAGTTCAGCACCTTATAGTCGCCTCGAGTGGTAGTATATAAGGACCAGGTCATTATCCCTCTGCGCAATGAGGACCGCACTCACGGCTTCTTCTGAGGCCTCTATGTATAAGTATAAGTCCTCTCCCTCTTTGGGTGAGGACATATGTGTTTTTAACTTAGCAAATTCCTCCTCGCACTCTGGTGTCCAACTAATACTACCCTTAGCCGCAGTTTTCAGTAATTGGAAAAACGGTTTACATTTGTCAGCCGTTTGTGATATAAAACGACTGAGTGCGTTAATTTGACCGTTCAGCCTTTGTACTTCTCTGATTGTACGGGGGGCTTCCATATCAAGGATAGCTTGGATTTTGTCGGGATTAGGTTTGATCCCGTGCTGACCTACATAGAAACCAAGGAACTGGCCTTCCTTGATTCCGAATGCGCATTTAGCTGGGTTGAGCTTCATTCCATATTGCTTTAGTGTATAAAGGGTTTCTCTCAGATCATCAGGGTGTTTTTCCATGCTTGACGACTTGACTAGGATTTCATCGACGTAAGCGGAAACGTTGCCATTCCTTAAGCCGAATGGCATTACTCTGTAACAGAATGTCCCCTGAGTCCATGATGAAGGATGTTTTTTCCTCATCAGGCTCATGCATCAGGATTTGGTTGTATCCTGAGTGGGCATCCATCATAGAGAGGAGCTCATTACCGGGTGATCCATCGACTAGTTCGTCGATAGATGGCAACGGGTAACTGTCCTTGGGGCATGCCTTATTGAAATCAGTGAAATCAATACACATGCGCCACTTGCCATTGGGCTTCCTGACAAGGACAGGGTTGGCCAACCAAGTATGATATCAAACCTCCCGAATGTGCCCAGCATTCAGGAGTTTCGATGTTTCCTCATTGGCTGCCTCCCGCCTGTCAGAAGTGAGTACTCGACGTTTCTGGCGTCGAGCTGGAATGGATGAGTCGACGTTAAGTTTGTGCGTCACGATCTGACGCGCAATCTGTGTTGGTGCCTCACCTTCCCTAAACGAACCTGTCCTAGTGCTTCTCCAGGACAGTCACAAGCTTGGCTCTTAGGGAAGAGGGTAACCACTTTCCTAATGTCACTTGTCCCCCTTCCAGCTGAAATACTTCAGTCTCGTCCACAGGTTGTAATTTCTCCCTCTCCTCAATGTCGGGTGGGGCATGGACGAGCATGTTGTTAAGCCTTGTCAGCTGGGTTGCCTTTTTATACCCCTGTCTAGAATCCTTTTGCGATATTTTGACAGTTGCAACGAACCCGTTTACTTGGTATCGAATGCATTGGTGATAAGAAGACAGAACTGCTTGGATTCCGTGAATGAAGGGGCGTCTGAATATGCCATGAAAAGTGGATTCTACTTCCACTATTATGAAATGACACGTTCGGCTAACCACCTGATGAAGCACGGAATTTGCTACCAGTGGACTCGCGGGATTGCGAGAAGGGCCGGAGGCTTTGGAGTCTACGACGCGCGCTCTACGTCAAACACCTGCAGAAGAGGAGGGGAATCGGCGTATCTCTTGGGAGTAGGCGATTCGGGCTCCTTGGATGCTCTAGTGTGGAGTGTATGTGGTCAAGATATGTTGTCAATGGAGGACACCCCTAGGACCCCTTTTATAGGGTCCTGGAGGCGTTTCCCCATTTAATAGAATGGGGCCCACCCCATTATGGTACCCTATTGAAGGGCACCATAATGGTGTGGGCCCACTCAAGTAACGGTTGGGAGTCGGCGACTCAAGTATTTTGTACATAATATAATACAAGGGACTAAGTGTAATAATAATATACTAGTAGACTAAACCTAAATATATTATTATATATATATTTAGGTTATAATGTAAAATGTATTGACTTTTGGGATATAATACAAATCGCGATTTGGAGAAGAAACCGATTCTCATTTCTTCACAGTAGCTCTTCTTCTTTGAGAAAATCTCCTCCCGTCGATCCCTTCTAATCATCCTTCATCGGCGATATCTAGTAACGGTGGATCCAGTAGTGGAGATGATCGGGCAGACCGAAGGAGGCATGATCGGTGGCAGCGTCGGGAACACAATCGGCAGAAAATCTACGATGAGTACCCCTACCCGGCGACATTAAACGTTGGTAACTTTGTTTCAATTTATCTTTCTGCCGATAATTTCTTGCAATGACGGACACCGATGGTGAATCTGTTAGAGGAACAAAACCTCATTGAGTTTGTCGATGGCTCAATGACGGCACCCCTGAAGTTTATTGATGAGTCGGGGAGGGAAGTAGGGGTATTAACTGAAAATTTAAATCAAAAAGGGGTATCAACTGAAAATTCAAAATAATTAAACCCTAGGTTTAAATTATGGAGAAGGACTGATCGACTAGTAAAAGGTTGGATTACTAGTCGACTGTCTTCGACAACATTGAGCCTTATTACTGGGATAGAAACATCAAAAGGGGTATGGGATACATTAAAAAATACGCATGCCCAAGATTCAATTGAAAGAGAGTTTTTACTGACGGAAAAGATACAACTTAAAAAAGAATCTTCTATGCCAATTCAAGACTTCTGAAAATTATATTTGATGAATTGAATTTGATAGGAAGAATACTTGGAGATGTAGAAATAACGTACTTCCTATTGAATGGATTAGGAGAGAAATATGAGTCTTTTAAGACTGTCACACTAAAACCACCAGTCCCATCTTATAATTCTGTGGTTCCGCAACTCATTAGTTATGATTTGAGGAATGGGTTAACGACTGAAAAAAGTACTAATTTATTGTACATGGATAGGAAAAATAAAGGGAAATTTTATAAAAATAAAGAAAAGGAAAAAATGCTGAATTTAATTCTAGAGGTAGAGGTTTTAAGCCACATAGATCTAATGATGGCTGGAAACAATACAAAGGAAGATCAGAAGGTAGGAATTTATGTCAAATCTGTAATGAATCAGGTCATCAAGAAATGGTCTGTCCTAATAGATTTGATCACTCAGTTCAAGCTAATGATTTACATCATGAGATGAATGCTCTAAATATGGCAGAAGATTTTTAAGCTCAAGAATGGCTAACAGACGCTGGAGCTGCAGCACATATGACATATAATGAAGGTGATCTTGATTCCTTCAAACCCTATACTGGTAAAAAATGTGTAAAGGTAGGAAATGGAAAAGAATTAGATATTTCATTTAAAGGAGATAAAACTATAATTTTAGATGATGATAAAAAATTATATCTAAAAAATGTGTTGGTAGTACCAAATATTAAGAGAAATGTACTATCAATTAGTATATTAACAAAAGAATTTCCTTTTGTTTTTGAATTTGATTCTACTCATTTTATGATTAAGGATCCTCTGAGGAGAATGATGAAGCACGGAATCTGCTACCAGTAGGCTCGCGGGGTTGCGAAAAGGGCCGGAGGCTTTGGAGTCCACGACGCGCGCTCTACGTCAAACACCTGCAGAAGAGGAGGGGAATCGGCGACTCTCTTAGGAGTAGGCAATTCGGGCTCCTTGGATGCTCTAGTGTGGAGTGTATGTGGTCAAGATATGTTGTCAATGGAGGACACCCCTAGGACCCCTTTTATAGGGTCCTGGAGGCATTTCCCCATTTAATAGAATGGGGCCCACCCCATTATGGTACCCTATTGAAGGGCGCCATAATGGTGTGGGCCCACTCAAGTAACGGTTGGGAGTCGGCGACTCAAGTATGGGAGTCGCCGACCCAGAGGTGGAGTCGCCGACTCCTTTGAGGCCAGGTCCTCGGTCTACCAGACCCGAGTTCCCTGGCTGGAGTCGGCGACTTGGTAGTCCCAGTCGGCGACTCCCAGGTGTTGTCTTGAGTTCTTAACGTAGACACGTGCTCCGCACCGTAGAAGCCTTCTGAGGGTCCGGCATATAGCGACGGAACCCTAGTCCTTGTTGAAGGACGTTGTTGGGAGTGACTGACGTAATCAGGCATGTCTCACCAGAGAACTATAGTAGCCCGGGGGAGCAGAACTAAAGATGATCTCTATACTTTAAGATCTAGGAGCACTGAACTATATGCAAATGTGGTTGCAAGAGGTGAAAGTGAAAACATTTGGCATCATAGATTAGGACATTCGAATAAAGAAATTCAGAAATTTTTAAATAAAAAAAAAACATAATAAATGTAATTGATTAGAATGATAAAAATAGTAAATGTGAGGGATGTATGATGGGAAAAATGTCGATACTTCCATTTTTACATTCAAAGTCAAATTCAAATGCTATTTTTGATCAAATTCATTATGATATTTGGGCCCCCTCCCCAATTTCATCAAAATTAAATTTCAGATTTTATGCATGTTTAGTAGATGATTTTTCTAAATATACATGGTTTATACCATTAAGATTTAAATCTGATTTTACTAATTCCTATTTAAATTTTGAAAAATATGTTTTTAGACCATTTGAAAAAAAGCTAAAAATATTTCAATATGATGGTGGAGGTGAGTTTTGTAATAACAAGTTGCAAGATCTCTTCAAAAATGAGGGTATTAAAATGCAAATGTCTTGGCCTTCAACTCCTCAACAGAATGGGGTAGCTGAGAGAAGACATAGAAACATCAGGGAACAAGGACTGTCACTAATGTTCCATAGTGGAGTGCCACAAAGGTTTTAGGTAGAAGCACTTGATACTGCTACCTAGTTACCTTATGAATAGAACTCATTCAGTCTCCTTGGGACATATTTCACCATTTGAGAAATTGTATGAAAAAGAGTTTAATTTCAACAATCTAAGAAACTTTGGAAGGGCCCACGTCATTCCCAACCGTTACTTGGGAGGGCCCCACGCTAATGAATGGGGAAACGTCCCCCAGGACCCTATAAAAAGGGTCCTTGGGGGTCCTCTACTCCCAAGTCATTCCCACTTGACCAAACCACACCAGAGCAAATTAAGGAGCCCGAGTTGCCGACTCCCACACCTGAGTCGCCGACTCCCCTTCACTTATGCAGGTACATTGACGTAGAGCGCGCGTCGTGGACTCCAAAGCCTCTGGCCCTCCTCGTGATCCCGCGAGCCTACTGGTAGCAGATTTTGTGCTTCATCATTTGTGGAACAACCACAATGTTTTAAAGACGAAAAGTACCTAGAACATGTATGGAGACTAAAGAAAGCCTTATACGGGCTTAATCAAGGTCCAACAACATGGTATGACACTTTAAGCAAATTTCAATAATATATATTATATATATATATATTTAGGTTATAATGTATTAATTTTGGGACATAATACATATCGCGATTTGGGGAAGAAACCGATTCTCGTTTCTTCACAACAGCTCTTCTTCTTTGAGCAGATCTCCTCCCGTCGATCCCTTCTAATCATCATCTTTAATCTGTTTTTATATCACTATTGTTAATCTAGCTTTTAACAGGATTTCAAATATTTAAAAAAAATTGAAAGCAAGCTCGAATCGATGGCATCCATTGACGAAATCACAGAGGAATTCAAGAAAGTCAAGATCACTGAAAAAGTGGTGCATAAGAAGAATAGGATTCAGGTTTCTAATAAGAAGAAACCAATATTCTTCTACATTAATCTAGTCAAGGTACTTTTCAGATCATTATGTTTTTCGTCGATTTATTTTTGTCTATTTCTAACTGGTGATCTTGCATTTTCAGAAGTATCTTCAGCACTATGGAGAAATTGAGTTATCTGTATTTGGAATGGGAAGGATTATGAATTTTGAATCATGATTGATTATACTTTCTTTGAAAATATTAATCGTTTCTTTTTTGCTTTTATAACGACTGGATCTGTGATTAACATATCTGAGATTCTGAAGAATAGCAATTTTTTTGTGTTGAAAGGTAATAACAAGATAGATTCAGAACTAGAATTCTTCAAAATTATAAAAATTAAATATTAATTTCTTTATTTAATTCTTTTTGATATGATATCAAAACATTATCTGTGGAAGTTTACGACGAAAGAACAAGTCGCATCGTTAGTAAAGCAAAGATAAAACAAGACCTGTTTATTGTTAAATTGATCGATTTCAATTTAATAATTTTAATAATTTTTTCCTTCTTTCTTTTTCAGTTGGAAATTTCAATGGAGAAGTCCAAGGCGATTGTTGAGGTTATTGCTACGGAAAATCTTAAGAAGGTTAATGGTGGGATTAATCTTGATACTAATGGCAAAAGCTGAGCGAGATTGTTTTCGGATTTAATAATTTTAGTTTTTTCTCCTTTTCTGAATTTCGAGAATAGCTAAATTAGATTGAAGGCAAAACTTTGAAATTTGTTATGTTGTTTTAATTTTCTCTTGGAAAATTTGTTTTCAATATTAAACTAAATCAATTTCGTAATTCTTTTAAATAATTTTTTTTTTATGATATAGAGAGGGATGACATAATTTAATTTCATTGTATATTGACTGTTCTAATAAACACACTACAAGAAAAAAAACATTTTGGCGCCCAACATTTAATAAGTTTGTTTGGTCGCTCCGTTGGTTGACAAAAACCTAGTATCTAATAATGAATGACCTTAAAATAATGTTATAATAGTCTTTTGAACTCTAATTTCTAATCTAATTCTTTCATTATTAAGTTCTATCGTTATTTTGTTGTAGAGAGAAAGCACAAACATTTATTGGAGGTTTTCAGGGCAATTAAGTTCATAGTTGGATGCCAAATCCTTTTTGGAGTGAGTGTGTTTTGACATCAACATTCATTATTAACAGATTACCCACTGTTGTTTAAAACCATAAATCCCCTTATGAAACATTACATAATAAGATCTCTTATTACACTACAAAAAAAAGACCTTGTATGGCGGTCTTTAGATGACGGAAATCCGCCATCAATAATCCAGTTGTTTAGATGGCGGATGTCTGTCATCTATTCTTTTAGTCCACCGAGGAAAGGTTTGGACTCGACGGCGGTTCGATTTTATTTTCAATGGTGGTTTTTAGATGGCGGAAATCCGCCATCTAAACTATCCCGTCCAAAATTTTGAATCTCCCCCAATATTCAACCCGTTTACCCGATTAAATTGACTTAATATGGCGGATGTCCGCCATGTTAAGTATTCAGGGAGTCAGGCGGAAAAAGCCCACCCAATCAAATTTCGATTGGGCGGACTTTCACTTAAGTCCCATCGGAACTTAAGTGTACTTACATTGCGGATTTCCGCCATGTAAATTTTGGAGTTTATTAAAAACCCCAAATCCAGACAGAACACGCACCTGACTGCCGAATCGTTGCTGCCACCGAATCCTTGCCTCTGTCGCCGTCGTTCGCTCCTGCCGGTTGCTGCCGCTCGCTCCGCCGGTCATCGCACCGTCGTTCCTTCCTCAGTCTGCCAGTGATCGCTCTCCCGTTCCGGTGATTGCTCCCCCCATCGTTCCGGTATGATTTCTTCATCTTATGGTTTTCTATTTCTTCATCTTATGGTTTTCTATTACTTATTTTTCATCTTAATTTTCATCTATTTGTTTATATATTAATCTATTATTTTGTTTATCCATATTGTTTAGATATTTTGATTATTTGATGGGTTTATGTTTATTTACATATCCGTTTTTGATTGTTTAGATATTTTGATTGTTTCAATGTATTTGTGTTTTTAATCTTACTCACTGTTTCAATGTGTTTTGATTGTGTTTTAATCTTACTCAATGTATTTTGATTGTGTTTTGTAATATGTTTCACTAATTTACTTAATCTCTTTTGAAGATTGAATTTTTTAAGTTTTTAATTTACTGTAATCTATTTTCATGTTTTAATGTTTTTGATATTTATATTTCATGTATTTCATGTCTATGGATGTTTGTATCTATTTCATCTATATGGATGTCATTTTTGGGATGTTATGTTATGTATATAGTTGTTATGTTAATTAAGTACTGCTATGTTAAATGATATGTTTAAGTATTGTTTTATAGGTTTAAGTACTGTTATTATTATTTTTGGATTGATTAATATGAATGTTTAAATTGTTAACATGTGTTGAATGTTAAGTACTATTATATGAAGTTTTATGATATGTTTTAAAAGTAAAGGTATTGTTGGTCGCAAAGATATTGATGGTCGTAAAGATATCAATTAATTTAATTAATAATTTAAATACTGTTTGAAATAATTTAAATAATTAATTATTTAGTTATATCATAATTTAAATACCATGTTTTGAAATAAATAAAAAAATATTTAATATTGTTCGAAATTAATATTTTTTAATAAATTTAAAAAATAATTTATGAAATATTTAATTTACTGTTTATAAATGTTTTAATTGATTATTTTTAAAAAATTTATAAATTGATTTAATTAAATAAATAATTTATATAATGTTTTAATTAACTAATTAAATTATTGTGTTGTTGACTTGTTGTAGGTTTTGAAAAATCAAGAATTCAAAAAATTGAGATTGAATTAAGCTCTATTGCGGTATGAAATTATAAATGTTTATTTAATCATTTCATTTTAAAAATATTTAATTAATTTGCATGTAATTATAAATTTGTTAATTAGTAATTATTAAATTGAATGATTTTAAATTCTATTAATAATGATTAATTTGTATGAAATTATTAATTTGTTAATTAATAATTATTAAATTGAATCATTTTAAATTGTATCAATAATGATTAATTAGCATGAAATTATTAATTAATTAATAATAATTAAATTGAATGATTTTAAATTGAATTAATAATGATTAATTAATTTGCATGAAATTATAGAAATGTTAATGAATAATTATTAAATATGCCATGAAATTAAATTTTTTAATTAATAAAAATATTATATGTTTAAAAATGAATGATTATTTAATTATTTGATAATTAATAATTAATTAATCTTTTAGATTTTAAGAAATGCCACGTAGAGTGAAGCAATTACCTCGTAAGAGGGCTCTACCTCCCAATCGCCAAGATGCTTTCCGGTTTTATCTCCTGGTTCATCCTGCACCAGCACCTGTACGTCCAGCACCGGCCCCTCCAGTTCCGCAACCAGCAACTCCGAAGAAAGTCATTTACGAAACGGATTCGGAAAAGTCAATTAGACCTTTAATTAGCTAGATTTTCCAAAAAATATTGAACTTAATATTAATTGAAC
>LFYR01001882.1:529969-549392 GCA_001185155.1 Zostera marina
TTGTTGCACAGAATTTACCAGACTATCTTTTATCTTGGAATTGGATCAGTTGAAATGCGAAAATCATTGGAGTGATAAAAGATTTCAGAAATTATTATCCATCATGCGTCGTGCTATTCCAAATGGGGAGTCGACCATTCCGAAAACCATGTACCATGCGAAATCGGTGGTTCGTGACCTGGGCCTCAATTATACGAAAATCGATGCATGTCGCAACGATTGTATTTTATATCGAAATGAGTATGCAGACGTAGAAACTTGCTCGATTTGTGGAACGTGTAGGTGGGTCGTCGAAGGCGTTTAGAAAAACAAACGTGTTCCAGTTAAATGTCTTCGTCACTTTCCGTTGATTCCACTTTTGAAGAGATTGTATCTGTGTTCTAAAATTTCTGAAGACATGATATGGCACCATTCCAAACGTAAGGACGACGGATTTCTTCGGCATCCAGCTGATTCTTTACAATGGAAGAAATTTGACGAGGTTCATCCCAAATTTGCATCCGAACCTCGTAATGTGAGACTTGGTTTAGGAACTGATGGATTCAACTCGTTCAGTCAGCAATCTCTATCTCATAGTACTTGGCCAGTGATAGTTATACCGTACAACCTTCCACACCTTGGATGTGTATGAAGCAACCGAATTTCATGTTGTCTCTACTAATTTTCGGTCCGTCAGCTCCAGAGAACGATATAGATGTCTATCTTCAACCGCTTATTGATGAACTGAAGATTTTATGGGCAGATGGTGTGACAGCTTTTGATGTACGTAAGCAGAAATCTTTTAAGATGTTTGCATCACTTCTGTGGACGATACCTGATTATCCAGAATACGGTAATATATCAGGGTGGAGCACTAAAGGAAAGTTAGCCTGTGCAGTATGTAAGAATGACACTGAAAGTATTCGTTTAGAGCATGGAAAGAAAGAGAGTTTTATGGGACATCGTCGATTTCTAGATATGAAACATTATTATAGGAGCGATATGAAAAGTTTCAATAATCAGATCGAAACTAGAGTCGCCCCTAAACGTCTGACGGGTTCTGAAATATATAGTCAAGTTTATCCATTTCGAGATTCAGTAACTTTTGGTAAAACATCGAATGTACCAAAAGATTGTAGACCGTCGACGAAAAGAACGAAGAAAATACCATTACCCAAAGGATGGAAAAAAATGAGTATTTTTTCAAATTACCGTATTGGAAGACGTTGCTTCTACGATATTGATGTTATGCACACTGAAAATAATGTATGTGACAATATTTTAAACACTATTTTGGAAATGGATGGTAAAACGAAAGATAATTTGAACGCGAGGTTCGATTTACAATCGATGGGAATCCGAAAAGAACTTCATCCTATTCGACGAGGAGAAGAATGGGACATTCCGAGTGCGTGTTTCAACTTAACGAAGAAAGAAAAGATATTATTTCTGTCAGTGTTTAAATCCCTTCGACTTCCCGATGGATATTGTTCTAACATTTCTAAAACGTGAAAATGAAAGAAAGAAAATTTATCGGATTGAAAAGTCACGATTGTCACGTTATAATGCAACAGTTACTTCCTATTGCATTACGAAAATCGACAAAACATGCAGTGACTTCGGTTCTCGTTGAACTTTGCATATATTTCCACGATATTTGTTCGAAGGTGATCGAAATCAAACTTATGAAACGATGGGAGAAAAGAATTATATATACATTATGCAATTTTGAGAAAATCTTTCCTCCCGGTTTTTTTACTGTAATGGTTCATCTGACGGTCCATCTAGCAACCGAAGTGAAAATAGCTGGACCGGTACAATATCGATGGATGTATCCGATAGAGAGGTATATATATTTATACAATTATAAATAAATTTATAATTAATATGTCTTGATCATACAATATATATTCTCATTTTAGGTGTCTTTTGACTTTAAAAAATCATGTGACCGTATGTAGTCAACCGGAAGGCTGAAGAATCAATGACGTTTTGTTCTCGGTTTTTACAAAATGTGGAGACAAAATCAAATCAGCCAGATAGGTATATCGATGGGTTTTTAAATGCATCGACTGATATAACGTTGACTACTTTACAACAGAAACAGTTTCATCAATGTATATTGTTTGACCTTGAAAGTGTCAAACCATATCGAAATAAACTCTTGAAGCAATTGAAAGTTATGTTTCCAAAACACACGCAGCTTCGTCTGGAAAATTTACACTTCAAACAATTTGTCGAATGGTTTAAGAAACACATGTCTGAAGCTCAACAATCCGACACAGATTTAAATTCTATTTCCCACGGACCAAGTTGTTTTGTTTCAATTTATAATGGTTACATTATGAATGGATTAAAATTTCAGACATCAGAATTGACAAATGGTAGATCGACGTAAAATAACGATATTTTTCTATCGGCTACAACATCAACGTATGCTAAATCTCCAAATGATGCTCCGTTGGTAGCAGAAATTGAATATCATGAATTATTAGAAAATGTTTTCGAAATTTGCTACGGTCACACGACTAAATGTTGTCTGTTTGAATGTAAGTGGTACGATCCTGGAAAAGCAGGTACAAAAGTCAATGATTTTGGTGTCGTTTCAGTGAACACGACACGGGGAAAATTTGGAAAGAAACCTTTCATTTTGGCAAATCAGGCTCAACAATGTTTCTACATTCAACATCCGGTAGAATCTGAATGGAGTTCAGTCCTTCAAATACTAAATAGAGATATTTTCGATGTCGATAATGATGATTGTTGTAATTAAATTATAAAGTATTACATTACAATATAATTTAATATTTTGAATGTAATATCATGTTGATTATAAATATTTCTTTTTTTCAGTAAAAAATGAGTCAACTACTTGCAATCGTCGAACGATATGAACGACTCGAGCTACTAAACCAGATTCAACGTAGTTTTTACAAAAACATAGATTATTATTGTCGTGTTTTTGCTTGTTTCCGTTGCGGAGTCAACGGTCATCATTTTCAAAACTGTCCAAAAATATGGTCGAGAAATCCTCAAACAATGGAAACCGGTCAGATTTTAGTGTTAGGATACGAAACTAGAGTGTTGAATGATTGTGAAGGCACACATTCATTCAAAATCAAATACAACTATTCTCACGACGACTTCGAAGATTTGTTGTGTCTAATAATAAAGAATGTAAATTACAATAGGAAAAATGTTTGGTTGTTGTGTTAAACTAAGACCCTATATACGGGTGTCTGGTTATGTATTTAAATTAACTAATTTTATATTAAAATTTAAATATTTCAAATTATATTTACTTTTTTCGTTCTGATCGGTGTGATAACACCTTTCATGGCATTGGCGATGGTGACATCCCGTCGCTCTTTTGAAGAGTCAAGCTCAAGGGGTCAGTTCATTATTCATATTTTAAATATTATCATGATTTTTATTAAATATTAATTCTTAAATATGTAAATTAATTAGATGCGAGGCCATTCACATCGAATGTGCCTCCAAAGAAGAAGGGTCGTGGTCGCACAAAAGACCACCCTCATAATCATCCAGAAAAAGATACGAAATGGAAGGTGATGTTTGACAACATGAACCAAGCGACGGATGAAATGGCGAAGAAATTAACCACAAGAATGGCTCTTTTAGCAAAAGATCATACTCTCTTCCCGTACGACATTGAGTGGCGTCATCAACCACAACAAAATTTTCAGGACGCGTTAAAAATATTAACTGTAAGTATATATATTTTTTATAATATTTATTAATTTTCAAAAACTTATAAGTTTTGAATATGTAGGCTGAATATGATTTAAGTGGAAGCAAAGCTGCACAAACTTATATCAATGGTAGGTTGAACAAACTCTGGAGAAGCAACCATAATTCTTTGGTTAAAACTTATGGATCTGATCCTGATATGAGAGAAGAAGATATTTTAGCGACTCTTCCACCGTATGTCAGCAAACCTCAATTTCTGAATAAATTGAGACAACATCGATCGGAAAAAGGAAAGGTACGTATATGTATATGTATATATATATATATATATATATATATTAATAAATTTAGAAACCTATTATTTTTTATAATTTCAGCAAATTTTCGAGATAAATACCGCGAACCGAGCGAATCAAATGACACATCAAGCTGGTTCAAAAGGATTAGCGCAACGACATCATAAATTGGTAATTTATTTATAATTTATATCTAATTTTTTTATATATTAATGAATTATGTGAATATAGATGCAACAAGGATGAAGTGAAGTCGAAACTTGGTCAGAGATTTTACAAATGACATATAAAGGAAGCGATAAAGTTGAAAGTCTTTTTTTTAATTATTTATATTTTATAATTTTTATTATCATTGTTTGATTTTGTTATTCTTTCAGCTTGAAGCCACGGAATTTATCAAAAGTCAAGAGGCAAAATCGTGGGCTGAATCTGAAACAATGACTCCATTTGTAAGTTCCATAGATTATTTTAAACATATTTCGCATTTCTTATTTATTTACATTTTATAATGCAGCAATTTATCGAAGCGACGGTCAACAAGACTTTCGGAAAAAATAAAAAAATAGAATCATAGGAATTGGAGAAACTGCCAGTATGGTGAGCACAACGAACGAAAGATGGGCTTCTCCAAATTGGAAAGGAAAAGAGACGATCTCCGAAAACACGACTATTGATGCAACACCAGACGAAAAACAACAATTGAGTGGAAGCAATGCAAAGTTAATTGAATACATTAAAAGAGAATGAAACATGGTCTCTCACTCAGTTACCACATGATTGAAAAACAATTGGTTCTAGATTAATTTAAAAGTAAAAGTCAACCTAATAGAACAATTGAAAGATAGTGGCCAAGGGTATAGTCAAATAGAGGGGTTTGATTATCATGAGACTTTTGCCCCAGTAGAAAAATTAACCACCATGAAAACTCTCTTCGCAATAGCATCTGTAAAAAATTGAAAACTGCATCAATTAGATGTCAATAATGCTTACCTAAATGGAATTTTGAATGAAGAAATTTATATGAAATCTGATGAAGCACGGAATCTGCTACCAGTAGGCTCGCGGGGTCGCGAGGAGGGCCGGAGGCTTTGAAGTCCACGACGAGCGCTCTACGTCAATGTACCTGCAGAAGTGGAGGGGAATCGGCGACTCTCTTGGGAGTAGGCGATTCGGGCTCCTTGGATTGCTCTGGTGTGGTGTGTGTCAAGTGGGAATGACCTGGGAGTAGAGGACCCCCAAGGACCCCTTTTATAGGGTCCTGGGGGACGTTTACCCATTCATTAGCGTGGGGCCCACCCCACTATGGTGCCCTATTGAAGGGTACCATAATGACGTGGGCCCTCCCAAGTAACGGTTGGGAATCGGCGACTCAGGTATGGGAGTCGTCGATTCAGAGGTGGAGCCGCCGACTCCCCATAAGCCAGGTTGGTAGTCTACCAGAACTAACCACGAGGCCTAGAGTCGGCGATTGACCCCTGGAGTCGGCGACTTGGTAGTCCCAGTCGGCGATTCCCAGGTGTTTCCTTGAGTACTTGACGTAGACACTTCCTCTGCATTTGTTGAACTCTCCGGGGGTCCGGCATAAAGCGACGGAACCCTAGTCCTTGTTGAAGGGCGTTGTTGGGAGTGACTGACGTAATCAGGCATGTCTCATCAGTACTCCCCCCTGAAGAGAGCATGAAAAAACACGCGTGTACCTCCAGTATCCCCCCCAAGCAAGGTCATCCGCATCAAGGCCAAAGCGACGAGATGGGACTGAGTCATTGCGCTCACAGCGACATAAATGACTCCGCGTAGTCCATGCACTATCAAATGGACTGATCCACAATCAGAATCTAGTTCCAGGCCAACAGAAATACATGTTTATAGTCCTCCTCTGATCAGGAGAGACTTTTACTGTGGATTTTGGCCGAAGCGACGGAATGCGTGGATTCAGTATTAGAATCTGATTCTGGCCGAAGCAACAGAATGCGTGGATTCGCTATTAGAATCGGGTTCTCGCCGAAGCGACAGAATGTGTGGATTCTGGCCGAAGCGACAGAATGCGTGGATTTTGGCCGAAGCGACAGAATCTAGTTCACTATCGGAACTGATGTTTACAGTCTACCCTGATCAAGAGCGACTTTACGTCCGCATGACGGTTACCCCATAGGCCAAAGCGCAAGATGGGTCGAGATCATTAAGGCCAAAACGACAAAATGATCTCCAAGTGTTGAAGAATTATTGAAGCTGATGAAGCACGGAATCTGCTACCAGTAGGCTCGCGGGGTTGCGAGGAGGGCCGGAGGCTTTGGAGTCCACGACGCGCGCTCTACGTCAATATACCTGCAGAAGAGGAGGGGAATCGGCGACTCCCTTGGGAGTAGGCGATTCGGGCTCCTTGGATTGCTCTGGTTGGAGTGTGTGTCAAGAGAGTGAGTTGAGGGTAGAGGTCCCCCAAGGACCCCTTTTATAGGGTCTGGGGGGACGTTTCCCCATTCATTCGAGTGGGGCCCGCGCCGTTAAGGTACCCCTAATAAGGAATGCCTTAATGGCGAAGGTCCGCTCAAGTAACGGCTGGGAGTCGGCGATTCAGGTATGGGAATCGCCGATCCAGAGGTTCAATCGCCGACTCCCGTATGAGCCTAGTGGTAGCCTACCAGAGCTGCCCACGAGGCGTAGAGTTGGCGATTCCCCTCCGGAGTCGGCGACTTGGTAGTCCCAATCGGCGACTCCCAAGTGTTAGCTTGAGCTCTTGACGTAGACACGTGCTCCGCACCGTGGAAGCCTTTCCGGGGGTCCGGCATATAGTGACGGAACCCTATTCCTTGTCGAAGGGCGTTGCTGGGAGTGACTGACGTGTTCAGGCATGTCTCACCAGTACTCCCCCCTGAAGAGAGCATGGCAAAACACCCGTGTAGCCTCAGAAGCCAAAGCGACAACATAATTCTTGGTCCATTAAGTCCAAAGCGACAAAATGAAACTGGATCTATTAAGGCCAAAGAGACAAAAATAGATCTGATTCTGGCCGAAGCGACAGAATCATGCCTGCAAAACAAAAAACAACCTACAAAACAACTATTTCAGTCTAAAGGATATATTTATTGATTTACTGACCTTGCCGTGTGGAGCTGCCTCTCATGCTGCTCCTTCTTATGCTCAATAAATCCTTGATTGATCTGGGCGAAGCGACAGATCTATCATGCTAAAAAATATGACAGCTTCTGGCCGAAGCGACAGAAGTGTCAGGAAGAGCTTGTGATACTCCCTCCTTGAGATCATTAAGGCTGAAGCGTCAAAATGACCTCTGGTCTATCAAGGCCGAAGCGACGAGATAGACCGACTAACTGTTAGAGTCTGACTCACTATCAGAGTCTAGTTCACTATTAGAACCTGGTTCACTATTAGAACCTGGTTCACTATTAGAACCTTTCCTGCAAAAAAGAAAACAACCTGCAAAACTACTAGATCAGTCCAAAAACGCATATTTAACTTATTGAACTTACCGTGTGATTTTACCTTCCTTGATACCTCTTCTTTGCTCAATAAATCCTTAGTAAATCTGGCCGAAGCGACAGATTTTACCGTGCTCAATTTTTGACGACTTCTGGCCGGAGCGACAGAAGTGTCGGGAGAGTTTGTGATACTCCCCCCGAAATTTGACGACTTTTGGCCGAAGCGACAGAAGTGTCGGGAGAGTTTGTGATGCTCTCCCTCAAAATTTGACAACTTCTGGCCGAAGCGACAAAAGTGTTAGAAGAGTTTGTGATACTCCCTGATGGGGGTGAAACCCGACCAGTACTCCAAGACGCGCAAGCAAGAGCCAAGCGGGGAACTCCGTGGGAAATCGGACCGGAACTCAAGTGCGTAGAGCTCTGCTTCGCTAGGACTCCTTCCACTCCAAATGACCTGCCTTTAATGAATGGGAGATGCCTCCTATTTATAGGGAATCTTATGGGGGTAATCTGGTTATTTGGGCAGTAACCGCCTAACTGCCTAACTGATCAGATCGAGGCCCAAGGTCGACTTTCCAGAGATCGACTTTCTGGGGATCGACTTTCCTGATGATCGACTTTCTGGGGATCGACTTTCCTGATGATCGACTTTATTCAGAAGTCGATCCCAGGGAAGTCGATCTCAGGAAAGTCGATCTTCCTAGGATTCGACATGGGACCTCCCCAACCCTAGAATAGGTACCTCAACTCATCTTAGGCTATTCGGACTTCTAGTTGCTAGTAAATTGTGACCGAGTTCGGGATACTGTATCACCAGTACTCCCCCCTCCTCTCCATTTTAGATATCTTGGGATACGTCTTTTAGTACTTATGGTTTGTGTGTTGGACCTTGTACTATCAGTATTCCCCCCTCTTTGCGTGCTGGGGTGTGGGTTTTTGGTGATGTCCCAGGATGCGAGATCCTCTCTCACCAGTTCTCCCCCTTCTACGCCTGTGAGGTTATACCTATGCTTCCACGGAGGTTGTCACATGCTTTTGCTAACTATTGTCCGGTTTGTCCTAGCCGAAGCATACTCCTTGCGCAATGCCTAGCCCGATTTCCGAACGGAACCCTGCTTGCCCACCTTGACGCCTTGCCTGAGCTATCTCCGAGCAATGTTCGAGTCCCTTTCCCTGTGGCTGGGATTGAAAGTTGTCTCTTCTACCTATTTTGTATAGGTTGAGTGTACTTCCTCGTCTACCTATGTTCTTTCATAGGTGAGGTTTATTTTTGTATACTTGCCCCCTCCTTTTGCTTGCTGCTTCTGCGGCTGAGGTTGAGCGTGGTCCCTCGTCTACCTATGTTCTTCCATAGGTGAGCTCTATTTTTTGAATACTTGCCCCCTCCTTTTGCTTGCTGCTTCCGCGGCTGAGGTTGAGCGTGGTCCCTCGTCTACCGATGTTCTTTCATAGGCGAGGTCTATTTTTGAGTACGTTCCTCGTCTACCTACGTTCATCCATAGGTGAGGTTTACTCTTGAGTACGTCTCTCGTCTACCTACGTTCTTCCGTAGGTGAGGTTCACTCTTGAACACTTACCCCTCTGTCTACATTTTTTGTAGAAGGGGCTTGTGTTTAGCCGATGTGTCCCCCGTCTACCTACGTTCTTCCGTAGGTGAGGTTCACTTTTGAGTACACCCCTCGTCTACCTACGTTCTTCCGTTGGTGCGGTTCACTCTTGAGTACGTCACTCATCTACCTACGTTCTTCCGTAGGTGAGGTTCACTCTTGTACACTTACCCCTCTGTCTACGTTTTTTGTAGAACGGGTGTGTGTTTTGCCGATGTGTCCCCCGTCTACCTACGTTCTTCCGTAGTTGAGGTTCACTTTTTTTTTTTGGATGGGATACGCATCCTGACTCTTCTACCACCAAGACTTTCTCCGCCCACGTTCTTCCGTAGGTAGAGTTAATTTGGCGTCCTACTTTGTTACTGCGTCCAGTAATTGTAGGAGTTCAAATATCTTAGAGTGGCTCAGTTTATTTTGTTGCCGTATTGCCATCGAGTTGTTTTTTCTGTGTGAATTTCCACGACTCCTTAGGAGTATTTCGCTTACACCCCCCTGCCTTGGTGATTTTTTAAGGTCTAGGGAATGTTTTTCCTACACCCCTCCTGCCTTGGCGTACTTCCGCAATTCCAACTTGTCAGGATTCTTTTTTCGACACCCCCCTGCGTAGCCCCACTCCCCGTCCTGTTTTGACCTCGGACGAGGGAGCTTTTGTAAAAAGGCTAGCCTTCCTTCACCCCATCGCCGTGCCCGTCGTCACGCGATAGAAGATACTTTTAACCGACAAGGTTCTCCTTTGTTTTTTGATTACCTACTTCTTGTGCATGTTTATCAACTCTGTTTTTATTTCTCACAGATTTTTATTTGCACAATCCTGGAGGTATCCCTGAACGCGTGGGACAAAACGAAACTGGCACGAAGGTGTATGTACCTGCCACCAAGCATTCTGACGCCTGACACCTGAGGCGTCGTGCCCACCAGAATTCTTACTGGGCTGATTCCCCTCCTCCTGCCGGTGAGGATCAAGTTAATGAAGAGGAGGCACCCGTGAAGACTCCATCTGCGCAGTCTGCTGCTGCTAAGCTTGCTTCCTTCTTCTGTTCGCCGGAAGAAGAGCAGGAAAAAGATACTGGGAAGGGAGCCCAGTCGGAGGGGAGAAAGAGCCGATCTGAGAAGAGGAAGACCCCTCCTCCAAGAACTGACCCCTCTCCTCCGAAGAAAGCGAGGAGACACTCCCCCCGGCGGAGGTATCATGACGGAGGTATCATGTTGGGGAGTCCTCCCGGGGTCGTTACACGTATGCCTCTACCCGGGAGACTCAGCTGCCGGGGTATCAAGGTTCCCATCTTCGGAATTATGGGAACAAATTTCCGATAGTCGCTGACACGGATGCCGCCCGAACTACGTTGTGGACCATATCTGGGTATCCGATGGACCGACTTGTTGAAGAAGTCAGGCAGAATATAAATAATGTAAGTGCTCTTGTTTTTACCTTTATGATGAGCTTGTTCTTACTTGTTTTTCCTTTTACAGCTCGCCTATCTGTTTCAAGACTGTCTCTCCTCCTTGTCTCGTCTTCGTGATTATCAATCCCTGGAAGACGAGTTGAAGAAAGTCAAGCGCAGGTGTAAAGATTTAGAGGACGAAGTTCAGCAGAAAATTTCAGATGCCTCTACTCTTTCTGCCACTAACAAGAAGTTGGTTGAGGATTGGTCCACTCAACGCAGACTTGTGGATGATGAGGGACGAGAACTCTCCAAAGTTCGTGGGGGGAGTTGGGGGCTATCCAGATTGAGCGAGATGCCGAGCGGGCCAAGGTTGTGATAAAGAATGCTATAATCCAAGGGGTCACTCAGCAATCTGAAGCAACTGAACAGACTCTTCGTTCTATCATGGAGCAAAATGCCATTTTTACTGAACGACTGAACAAAGGGAAAAGGAAAAACGTGAGACTTCCTAGTTGCTGAGTGACCGTGATGTTGATATTAAGCAATTGGTAGATACCTTGGCCGGACAGACTGAGGAAAACCAGAAGATGATAGATCATATGGGCCAGATCCGAACTGATTTTCTCGCTAACGTGCGAGATTATAATGACTTGGTGGATCTGGGTCCTCACGTATTTCCTGGTTTTGAGGCCGAGGATGTCCATCGTTGGGCTCGCAAGTACCCGAAAGAAGCTACAGAGATCCGAGATCGGGCGCTTGCTGAGGATGATGAAGGGGAAGAAGGGGAGGCTTCGGGTGAAGACCAAGATGACACTGGTGCAACAGATAAAGGCTCATTCTTTCCTACCAGTGATAAACCTTCTTCTCCTCCCCCTACTTTGTAATCTGTCCTTACTTTATGTTCCTTCTGTACTTTTATTTGAAAATCAATATATATGAAACATTTTTGTTATAACTATTGATTGTGATAACCAAACGACGTATTAGTTAGGTAACTCAAACAGTTACAATGAATGTATACATACAACTCTACTTAATTGTTAAAAGTATAATTGTAAGTTATCTGCGTGCCAAGTGTTGGGAATATATGTCCCATCTTCCCGTTTTAACTTGTACGTGCCTGGTCGGAGTTCCTCCTCCACCACATATGGCCCTTCCCAATTTGCGCCTAGTTTTCCCTTAGAGCAGTCCTTTCTACCGACGCTTGCTCTTCTCAATACTAGGCTTCCTTTCCTTATCGCTTTGTCCTTGACATTTTTGTCGTGATATCTAGCGATACTTTGTTTGTAAGCTGTATTCTTTGCCTGTGCATTATCCCTTAGCTCATCCACTAAGTCCGAGTTGTCGCACATGATCTCATGTTTTCTTCCATGTCATAGGACAAGACTCTGACAGCTGGTATGCTTAGCTCTGTCGGGATTAGTGCTTCCATTCCGTATGCTAGTGAGAACGGGGTTTCCCCGGTGGGTGTTTTTTTAGTAGTTATATACGCCCACAGGATCTCTGGTAGTAGATTTGCCCACGCACCTTTGGCCTGTTCGAATTTTTTCTTCAGTCCCTGAATAATGGCTCTGTTTGTGACTTCTACTTGCCCATTACCCTGTGGCCTGTATACTGATGAAAAGTGGATTTTAGTGCCCATGTTCTCGCATAACCTCGTAAACTCCCCACCGGTAAACTGTGTCCAATTATCTGTCACTATGTGCATTGGAACACAGAATCTGCACATTGTGCACTTGAAGACAAACTTCGTTGCTGCTCCTTGTGTTATTTTGGGTACAGCCAGTGCCTCGACCCATTTTGTGAAGTAATCGACAGCCACAAATACAAATTTAGCCTGGCCTGTTGATACTGGAAATGGTCCCACAATATCTAGTCCCCACATTGCGAATGGGATGGGGCTTTCTACCCCTGTTAGTTGAGTTGCGGGATTTCTCTGTATGTTTTTGTGTATCTGGCGGGCCTTGCATTTTCTTGCAAATAGGACTGTATCTTTCTTTAGTGTGGGCCAGAAGTATCCCTACCTTATTATTCGTTGGGCTAGAGACCTTCCCCCTTGATGTATTCCGCATACCCCCTGATGTATCTCCTCTACAATGAATTGCCCTTCATCTGTTGAGACACATTTCATTAGAGGTCCATCGTAGGATTTCTTATACAGAATGTCACCGATTAGGCAGAATTTTGAAATGCGTGTTTGTAATTTACGCCTTTCATTCTTGTTTTCTGGGAGTTTCTGCCCTTCAAAGTATTCTATTAAGGGTTTCCTCCAATCTTCTGCCTGTATTGTGACCAAATTACATAAAGATGTAGATGCTGAGTCAACTAGTATCTCTCTCTGCCCCCCCCCTCGAAAGCAGATGCTAGCTTTGCCAGGGCATCAGCTGAGTTGTTTTGACTCCTTGGAATCTGTTCTACCTCCACCTTGGTAAATTGTTCTTTGATTTTTTCTAATGTAGCTGCGTACTGTACAATCAGAGGTTCCTAAAATGCGAACTCCAATATAAATTGTCGAGCAACTAGTTGAGAATCTGTTCTAATGATTATTGAACAGGCCCCCAAGCTTTTGAGAATTTTCATGCCTTGAATTACAGCTTCGTATTCTGCTATATTATTTGTAGCTGAGAATAGTAATCTGATAGAATGTTCATATATCCTTTGGTCTGGAGTGATTATTTTTATTCCCACTCCTGCACCTGTACTGCAGCTTGAGCCATTAACCTCTACTATCCAAGGATTTTCCTTGCTTTCCTGTGTCATGTCTGCAATGAAGTCTTCTACTGCTTTCCCCTTGATGGTCGTGGCAGGAACAAAGTCTACATCGAACTCGCTTAACTCCAGTGCCCACTTCGTCAACCTTCCGGAAGTATCTGGCATGTGGAGTATTCTGCGTAGTGGATGTTTTGTTAAGACTTTAATTGTATGAGCCAGAAAGTATGCTCGGAATCTACGTGCTGCATGTACTACTGCCAGGACTATTTTCTCCACTGGAGGATATCGTGTTTCTGCCCCCTGTAGCCTTTTGGAGTGATAGTATATTGGGATTTGTTCGTTGTCCCTTTGACATATTAGAACTGCACTGATAGCTTCCTCTGAAGCTGCTACGTAGACATACAATTCCTCCCCTACCTTTGGTGAAGTTAGGTGTGGTAGAGAAGCTAAATGTGCTTTGAGTTGTTGAAATGCCTCATCGCACTCTGGAGTCTATGTTACTGCCCCCTTTTGACTAGTATTTAGTAACTGAAAAAAGGGTTTGCACTTGTCTGCTGTTTTGGAAATGAACCGACTGAAGGCGTTGATTTTTCCGTTCAGCTTTTGTACCTCCTTTATTGTTCGAGGTGGTTCTGTTTCTAATATTGTTGTTATTTTATCTGGATTTGGTTTTATCCTTTTTGCCCTACATAGAATCCAAGAAATTTTCCTTCTTGTACTCTGAAACTGTATTTGGCAGGGTTTAACCTCATCCCATAACTCTGTAGAGTTTCCAGGGTTTCTTTCAGATCATTTGGGTATTCACCTACTCTTTTGGATTTTACAAGAATGTCATCTACATATGCCAGGACATTTCTTCTTTCTTGCTTTTTGAAGACCTTGTCCATTAGCCTTTGGAAGGTTGCTCCTGCATTTCGTAGCCCGAAGGGCATGACTTTGTAGAAGTATGTTCCCCACTCTGTGATGAATGATGTGGCTTCTTCATCATCTTCTTTCATCAGAATCTGGTTGTACCCTGAATGCGCATCCATCATAGATAGCAATTCATTTTCTGAAGCTGCATCTACTAATCTGTCGATGGATGGAAGTGGATAGCTGTCTTTTGGAAATGCTTTGTTGAGGTATGTGAAGTCTACGCACATCCTCCATTTCCAATTAGATTTTTTAACCATGACTGGGTTAGCTAGCCACTTTGAGTACTTAACTTCCCGGATGTGGCAAGCCTTGATTAACTTTTCGCATTCAGCCTTTGCTGCTTCCTTTCTTTCAGCTGCGAGTATCCTTCGCTTTTGCCGTATAGGAGTAAAGCTGCTGTCTATGTTGAGTTCATGGCATGTTATGGTCCGTTGTACCTGTGAGGGTGCTTCCCCTTCCCATACAAACGTATGGATATGAGTCTCTAATAAATGCAGTAATGATTTTTTCAATTCGGAGGATATGGATGTCCCTATCAAGACTCCTCCTTTTGAGAGTTTGACTTTCTCAACTTGATTGGCTGAGGTTATGTCTTCTTCTTCCTCTCTTTCCTGGATGTACAGGGTTATTGGTTTGGCCATTTTAGTTGCCTTCCTGTATGAGTTTCTGGAGTCTTTCTGTGCTCCAAAAATTGTTGCCATTTTGCGATCTTTTCCTGGATACCTGAAGCATTGGTGGTAAGATGACGGTATCGCCTTGAAACCGTGAATGCTTGGTCTGCCCAGGATCCTATTGAACGGAGAATCTATGTTGACCACGATGAAGTGTTCTGTGCGTGAGACTCTCCCGTTTCTTTTTCCTAGGGATATTTGTAAATCGATGACTCCTACTACTGGGGCCTTTGTGTTTGTGAACCCGTAAATGGCTTCCTTGGGCGGGGTTAGTTGATTCACCTTGTAGCCCATTTTTTCGAATGCAGCTAGGTACAGTATGTCTACCGAGCTGTCATTATCCACCATTACTTTACTCAGACTTAAGTCATCCCCGATGTCCACCTGTATTACCAGCGGATCTTCGTGCGGGTTGACCACATTATCTAGATCTTCCTCAGAGAAGCTTATTCCCTCGCTTGGGTATGATCTTTTCTTAGATTTTGGTACAGTGGTAGTCTGCATTACCTTTCGCGAGTAACTTCTGCTTTCTCCTACTAATCCTCCATCGAAGATTAAATTTATTACTCTTCTCTTATGGACAGTGTCTGAGTCGGGACTTTTCGAGCGTTGGCGCTTACCCTTGTTATTCAGGTCCTTGCAACCTTGTCGCCCCCTTTCTACTTGATTTATATATTGCTTCAGCTTTCCTTCCTTTACCTGTATGTGTAGGAAAGTGCTTAGTTCCCTGCAATTTTCTGTGTTGTACCCGTAGTCCTTGTGGAACTTGCAGTACTTGTTCCTCCTTGCTCGGGCCTTTTTGTTGCAGGGTTTAACTCTTCTGGTTGAGGAAACCTTATTTTGCCTTTTTCTCTATTATAGATTTCCTCTTTTGGAGTGCTGAAAACCGTGAATCCCAAGTCTTTATACCTTAGATATTTTGACTTTCCGAACTCCTTAGATGTCTGATAGACCTTCCCATCGTGTTTTGGTCTCCAGGATGGTTCTCCTTTTTCAAACTTCTGAAATTTTTTCTTTGGTGTTTCATATGCCTTTTTGTTGCTTATGGCACCTCTTTCTTTTTCTTTTACTTTTTCATACTCCTCAGAATTTATGTACTTCTGGGCCTTTGTTAGCAGGTCTTCTCTGCATTTCACATTACTAACATTTAGCTTTATGGATAATGGTGTGTTCATGTCTAGCCCTTTTGAGTATGCGCAGATCGCAATTGTTGTGTTCAGGTCGGAGATTTTTTGCATGGCTTCTGTGAATTTAGTTGTATAATTCCGAAGCGTTTCTCCATTTTGTTTGATTGCGAATAATGATTCAGTACCCTTCCTGACCCTTGTGTTTCCACAATGCTGAGCAATGAATTTTTTCTTCAGGTCTGCAAAACTTGTTATGCTCCCTGGCTGTAGTTCGACGAACCATCTGTATGTAGGCCCTTTTAGTGTTCCTGGGAATGCTCTGCATAGGATGTCATCCCTTGCTGTGGCCCATTGCATTGCTCCCACGAACATGTTTATATGGTCCACTGGGTCCATCTTCCCATCATAGATCTGTAGCCTGGGTAGCCTGAACTTCAGAGGTGCTGGTTTTACCATTAGCGATTTATGCAAGGCATCCATGCCCACCAGCCAGTTCGGGACTTCGCCTTCTTCTCCTTCTGTGTCTCTCGTGCCTTCTTCGTACACAGGTTTTTTAGGAGAAGGTTTAGATTGCTCCTCTGACTTGCGGGGTGGCAGTGCGCTAGAGTGTGCTGCCTTATAGCTTGACACCTCATGTTGTGCCTTAGCCTGTTTTGATGTTTGAGCCTTTGAATAAAACATTGATGCTTTGGATTTTTCAATATTCTTTATTTTTTCGCTCATTTTTGCTATGGTTTCTTTCATTTTCTCCAGTTCCTCTATGGGCATCTTTACGAAACCGTGAGTGGTTTCTGATGCTGAAGCCCATGCTCCCTGATTACTCACAAGTTTTTCCTTCTGAGGTGGTTCTTCCGAAGGTTTCTCCTTCTCAGCGAGGAGTCAGATGGCCTCAGCTATTGCCTGTACTGTGGTATTCAGGTTCTCCCCTCCTGCTGATGCATGGGGGGTTTGCTCGGGCTCACCTTTGGGTTCAGCCTTAGGTCCAGTGGGAGTCCTTTTATTCTTGTTTCCCTTGGGTGGTCGACCCACTGGTCTTTTAGTTTTTGAGTTGCCAGGCTGTTGCTCTGGCGCCTCCTGAGAATTTGCTCCTCCTTGGGAAGTACTTCGTATTACTACCATCCTGGAGTGTTCGACTTTTTTTTTAAAAAAAGTCGATTCCTGTGCACTTGGAGAATTCCTTGGAAATCGTAGCCTGAAAACGTAGCTCATTGAGGAATCGACTATTTCCCTTGGAAGAAAAAAGTCGATCCCTTGCTGGCTGATTTCCTCGCAAGACTCCCTAGCTGGTGACTTGGAAAAAAGTCGATCCCCTTTTTTCAAAAAAGTCGAGGAGCTTTTGTCGTGAGTATCTTTGAATCACAGACGGCGCCAACTGATGAGGGTGAAACCCGACCAGTACTCCAAAACGCGCAGGCAAGCGCCAAGCGGGGAACTCCGCGGGAAATCGGACCGGAACTTGATGAAGCACTGAATCTGCTACCAGGGCTCGCGGTAGTGCGAGGTTGATGCCGGAGGCTTTGGAGTCCACGACGCACGCTCTACGTCAAATACCTGCAAGTGGAAACTAGACGATTCTAATGAGACTCGCCGAGTTTCGTAGTGATGCTCTGGTGTGAGAGAGGAACTTGAATCGTGCCTTTGAGTGTCCCCTTGAGACCCTTTTTATAGGATCTCGGCGGACATCGCGCCTATGGTCATATATGGTAACATTTATGACGTTGGTTGCGGGCGAGTAACGGTCGTAAGTCACCGATTCAGGTATGGAAGTCGCCTAGTTAGGGCTAACTCAGCGAGTTTCTATGGCCAAGATGTACAGTCTACCATACTGCCGATCTTGCCTTAACTCGGCGAGTTATCCTGTATGTCGGCGACTTGGTAGTCCAATCGGGCGACTTACGGGCTAACTCGGCGATCTGGACGATGAACGTGTTCCGCACCGTGGGAGCTCTCCGGGGGTCCTGCCATAGCGACGGAGCCCTAGTCCTTGTTGAAAGGCGTTGCTGGGAGTGACTGACGTAATCATGCATGTCTCACCAGTACTCCCCCCTGAAGAGAGCACAAGAAACATGCGTGTATCGCCAGTCCCCCCCCCAACCAAGGTTCAATATGTGTGATCCAGCACCAATGCCAAAGCGACAAGATGAGATCGAATCATCCGCCCACAGTGACGTAATGATTCAGAATCCATAGGCCAAAGCGTCAAGAATGGATCGAGTTCCAGGCCAAGGTAACTCTGTTTATAGTCCTTCCCTGATCAAGGACGACTGCACTGTATTATCAAGGCCGAAGCGACAGGATAAATTCCGGCTAAAGCGACGGAATCGATTCAGGCCGGAGCGATAGAATCGGGTTCTTGCCAGAGCGATAGAACCAAGTTCTAGCCGAAGTGATAGAACTAATATTTATAGTCCACTCTGATCAAGAGCGATTTAAAGTCCACAACGACGGCCCCCTTCAAGGCTTAAAGCGACAAGATGGGTTGAGATCGTTAAGGCCAAAGCGACAGAACGATCTCTAGTGTATCAAGGAAGAATGCGACAAGATACTTGGACTCAGTATTAGAGTCTTATTCTGGCCAAAGCGACAGAATAATACCTGCAAAAAAGAAAATATTCTGGCCAAAGCGACAGAATAATATCTGCAAAAAAGAAAACATTCTGGCCAAAGCGTCAGAATAATATTTGCAAAAAAGAAAACATCCTGCAAAACAACTAGATCAGTGTAAAAACGCATATGACTATTGACCGATTTTACCTCTAGCGATATTCTTCTCTTTACTTTAACCAATCCTCGGTGAATCTGGCCGAAGCGACAGACTCACCGTGCTCATGTTTGACGACTTCTTGCCACAGCGACAGAAGTGTCGGGAGAGCTTGTGATACTCCCCCTCGAAGTTTGACAATTTCTGGCCGGAACGACAGAAAAGTCGGGAGAGCTTGTGATACTCCCCCCTGAAGTTTGACGATATCTAGCTGAAGCGATAGAAATGTCGGGAGAGCTTGTGATACTCCCCCTGAAGTTTGACGATATCTAGCCGAAGCGATAGAAATGTTGGGAGAGCTTGTGATACTCCCCCCTGAAGTTTGACGATATCTAGCCGAAGCGATAGAAATGTCGGGAGAGCTTGTGATACTCCCCCCTGAAGTTTGACGATTTCCGGCTGGAGCGATAGAAAAGTCGGGAGAGCTTGTGATACTCCCCCCTAAAGTTGTGGTAGGGGGCTTATGATTTTTCCCCCTAAGATACTATATGATATCCTAAGTCGGCGACTTAAGGTGTTAACTCGCCGACTTAGCATTGGAGTTGTTTTTTGAGAAACCTGGAGGTTCGCTGACCTAGATCGGCGACTTTCCTATAAACTCGGCGAGTCTTAGTATGAGCTGGCGGATCTCTTCGAGAATCCTTAGGATCTTGGGAAATATTCGCAAATTTTCCAAGTATGGAAATTTCCTCTTCGTATCCCGTGATTTTTGCCCAAACTCGGCGAGTTTGCGAGAGACTCGCCGAGTTTGTGGATTTGGAAATCAATTAGCGATTTTTCTTCGCGTAATTTTTAGATTTTCCGGGGGGGTTTTGCTATTTATCC
>LFYR01001882.1:566684-582069 GCA_001185155.1 Zostera marina
GGTGTCCATGTAGAGGATGTCCGCGGAACTGCCGCTATCGACAATCATCCTCTCGACACGGGAAGTTGGACCGATGTCTGCCTGAATCACGAGTGGATCCTCATGTGGTAGCAAGACATCGTCCAGGTCCTCTTCGGAGAAGTAAGTGGACTTCTCATCCCGAGGCCTTTTCCCATTGTCGCGAGGTGTAGACTGTGACATCAGCACCTTCCGGGAGTAACCTCTATTTTGACCTCTGTTTTGACCAACGGATCCACCACCAAAGGTAGAGGTTGATGTGATCTCTTGGATCACCCGAACCATCATACGCTTCTATCCTTGGTACCCGCCAGGTTTGTGGGAAGGATACCTTCAAAAGGTCCTCTCGAAAAGGAGCACTTTTGATCCTCATAAATTCCATCGGAACGCTGGCAGCTGGGTTGACCGCCAACTTCCGACGAAGATCTTCCACGAACCGAGTTGTAAGAGTCTTTTCAGTATGACTCTTGCTAGGTCCAACCTTTGATTTGGAAGGTCGTGGACCATCCTTTTTCTCCCCAGATGGAGAATTATGAGAGGCCGATTCACCCGCTCCTTCGCGGGCAATGGTCCTCTGACTCCTCGCTTTTTCGAGGTTGTTCATCCTTTGCTCCATGTTCTCCATGAATTTGGATAACCTCTCCTCTAAAGCGGAAGGAACTGATGTTTGAGGGCGCAGACTGACTTGAGGCTCCTCAGGCCCTTCTGGCCTGTTTTCTTGAGGAGGGTCAGTTTGGGCCCTGTCAGCTATCATCGAGGATTTGCCTTTGCCCCTCAGATGATAGTCGTGCCTTTGCCTTTCGGAAGTCATTGTAGACAAAAGCGTGTTCCAACTAGAGAGCAAGTGCTTGCTAGAACTAGCCCGAGAGAAAGAACCAGGTGGAGTCGGCGATTCACTATGGGAGTCGGCGATTCACAGAGGTGGAATCGGCGACAGACACTAGTGGAATCGGTGACTGCTTTAGGTAGCTCTTCTTTCGAGTCTGGCCGTGGACAACACTTTTAGCTAGCAGAAAAACCCGCAATCGGCGATTCACTAGGTGGAATCGGCGATTGCCTATGTGAATCGGAGATTCCTTGACACAAAGTTAGCGACTCACCCTAAGGGAATCGAGCTAAGTTTTGCGAAGAAAATTTTGCGATTACGACGGGATATCGTGGTTCAATAGTCCCACATACGGCGCCAGCTGATGAAGCACGGAATCTGCTACCAGTGGGCTCGCGGGGTGGCGAGATGAGCCGGAGGCTGTGGAGTCCACGACGCGCGCTCTACGTCAAACACCTGCAGAAGAGGAGGGGAATCGGCGACTCACGTGGGAGTAGGCGATTCGGGCTCCTTGGATGCTCTAGTGTGGAGTGTGAGTCAAGAGGATGAGTTGTTGATGGAGGACACCCCTAGGACCCCTTTTATAGGGTCCTAGAGGCGTTCCCATTCAATGGATTGGGGCCCACCTCATTATGGTGCCCTATTGAAGGGTGCCATAATGGGGTGGGCCCGCCCGCGTAACGTCTGGGAGTCGGCGACTCAGGTGTGGGAGTCGCCGATCCAGGAGTGGAGTCGCCGATTCCTTGGAGGTCAAGTCCTCGATCTACCAGACCCGAGATCCCTGGCCAGAATCGGTGATTCACCCTTGGAGTCGGCGAATTGGTAGTCCCAGTCGGCGACTCCCAAGTGTTAACTTGGGCTCTTGACGTAGACACGTGCTCCGCACCGTGGAAGCCTTTCCGGGGGTCCGGCATATAGCGACGGAACCCTATTCCTTCTTTGAAGGGCGTTGCTGGGAGTGACTAACGTAATCAGGCATGACTCACCAGTGAACTTGGCAACTTCGTCAAGGGACCCCGAGGACGAGACGGTTGTAAACCTGACCCGAAGGGGAAGCGTCCACGCTCTCCTTCACCGGACAGCGACAGTAGCGAGGACCGCCAGCGGAAAACCATCAATATGATATTTGGTGGTGGATCCGTTGGTCAGAACAGAGGTTACTCCTGGAAGGGCTCTGATGAAGCACTGAATCTGCTACCAGGGCTCGCGGTGGTGCGAGGTTGATGCCGGAGGCTTTGGAGTCCACGACGCACGCTCTACGTCAAAATACCTGCAAGTGGAAACTAGGCTATTCTAATGAGACTCGCCGAGTTTCATAGTAGTGCTCTGGTGTGAGAGTGGAACTTGAATCGTGCCTTTGAGTGTCCCCTTGGGACCCTCTTTATAGGGTCTCGGAGGGCGCACTCATCGGCGGAGATCGCGCCTATGGTCATATATGGTAACATTTATGACGTTGGCTGCCGCCGAGTAACGGTCGTAAGTCGTCGATTCAGGTATGGAAGTCCCCTAGTTAAGGGCTAACTCGGCGAGTTTCTAAGGCCAAGATGTGCAGTCTACCATACTGCCGATCTTGCCTTAACTCGGCGAGTTATCCTGCATGTCGGCGACTTGGTAGTCCAAACGGGCGTCTTTACGGGCTAACTCGGCGATATGGACGATGAACGTGTTCCGCACCGTGGGAGCTCTCCGGAAGTCCTACCATAGCGACGGAGCCCTAGTCCTTGTTGAGAGGCGTTGATGGGTAGTGACTGGTATAATCAGGCATGTCTCACCAGTACTCCCCCCTGAAGAGAGCACAAGAAACATGGTGTATCACCAGTAACCCCCCCGTCAATCAAGGTTCAAAGTGTGTTGATGAAGCACGAAATCTGCTACCAGTAGGCTCGCGGGGTTGCGAGGAGGGCCGGAGGCTTTGGAGTCCACGACGCGCGCTCTACGGCGATTTGGGCTCCTTGGTTGCTCTAGTGTGGAGTGTGAGTCAAGAGGGTAAGATGAGAATGGAGGACGCCCCTAGGTCCCCTTTTATAGGGTCCTAGAGGCATTTCCATTCAATAGAGTGGGGCCCACCTCATTATGGTGCCCTATTGAAGGGTGCCATAATGGTGTGGGCCCGCCCGCGTAACGTCTGGGAGTCGGCGACTCAGGTGTGGGAGTCGCCGATCCAGGAGTGGAGTCGCCGATTCCTTGGAGGCCAAGTCCTCGATCTACCAGACCCGAGATCCCTGGCTGGAATCGGTGACTCACCCTTGGAGTCGGCGACTTGGTAGTCCCAGTCGGCGACTCCCAAGTGTTAACTTGGGCTCTTGACGTAGACACGTGCTCCGCACCGTGGAAGCCTTTCCGGGGGTCCGGCATATAGCGACGGAACCCTATTCCTTGTTTGAAGGGCGTTGCTGGGAGTGACTGACGTAATCAGGCATGTCTCACCAATACTCCCCCCTGAAGAGAGTATGGCTACTCGCTACTGTCGATCCTCGCTACTGTTCCGTTGGCGATCCTCGCTACTTTTCCGTTGGCGATCCTCGCTACTGTCGCTGTCTGGCGAAGGAGAGCGTGGACGCTTCCCCTTCGGGTCAGGTTTACAACCGTCTCGTCCTCGGGATCCCTTGACGAAGTTGCCAAGTTCACCCTTTGAGACCAGTTGCTCGACGTAAATCTAGAACTCCCTGCAGTGGTCGGTGAGGTAGCTGTGGTCCTTGTGAAATTTACAGAACCGTCCACCCTTTTTGCGACTACTTTTTGTTACCGGATGCTCCATCGACTAGTTCGTCGATAGATGGCAACGGGGAACTGTCCTTGGGGCATGCTTTATTGAGATCAGTGAAATCAATGCACATGCGCCATTTGCCATTGGGCTTCTTGACCAGGACGGTGTTGGCCAACTAAGCCGGATATCGAACCTCCCGAATGTGCCCTGCATTCAAGAGTTTCGATATTTCCTCATTGGCTGCCTCCCGCCTGTCAGAAGTGAGTACTCGACGCTTCTGGCGTCGAGCTGGAATGGATGAGTCGACATTCAGTTTGTGTGTCACGATCTGACGCGCAATCTGTGTCGGTGCCTCACCCTCCCAAACGAACCTGTCCTGGTGCTCCTCCAGGACAGTCACAAGCTTGGCTTTTAAGGCAGGGGGTAACCCCTTCCCTAGTGCCACTTGTCCCCCCTCCAGCTGGTATACCTCAGTCTCGTCCACAGGTTGTAATTTTTCCCTTTCCTCGATGTTAGGCGGGGCGTGGACGAGCATGTTGTCGAATTTTGTCAGCTAGGTTGCCTTCTTATACCCTTGTCTAGAATCTTTTTGTGATCCTTTGACAGTCGCAACGAACCCGTTTACTGGGTATCGAATGCATTGGTGATAAGAAGACGGGACTGCTTGGATTCCGTGGATGAAGGGGCGTCCGAAAATTCCATGGAAAGTGGATTCTACCTCCACTACAATGAAACGGCATATTCGGCTAGCCCTTCCTCGCTTGGAACCGATGGATACCTTTAGGTCAATAACACCGGCCAATGGGGCGGCGATGTTAGTGAAACCGTAGATGGCTTCCTTACAGGGAGATAGCTCTTCCCTTTTAAGGCCCATCTTGGTAAAAGTATCCATATAGAGGATATCCGCAGAGCTGCCGCTGTCGACAATCATCCTCTCGACTCGGGAATTAGGACAGATGTCTACTTGGATCACGAGTGGGTCCTCGTGAGGTTGCAAGACATCGTCCAGGTCCTCTTCGAAGAAGTATATTGACTTCTCCTCGCGGACCCGCTTTCCGTTGTCTCGAGGTGTTGATTGTGACATCAGCACCTTTCGGGAATATCCCCTATTCTGGCCAACGGATCCACCACCAAATATCATATTGATGGTCTTCCCCTGGCGGTTCTCGCTGTTGTCGCTATCTGGCGAAGGAGAGCGTGGACGCTTCTCCTTTGGGTCAGATTTGCAGTTGTCCCGTCCTCGGGATTTCTTGACGAAGTTGCCAAGTTCTCCCTTTGAGATCAACTGCTCGACGAAAGAAGAGAATTCCCTGCAGTGGTCTGTTAGGTGGCCGCAGTCTTTGTGAAATTTGTAGAATTTCCCAGACTGCGTGCGGCCCTCTTTGCCTACAGGGTCCAAAGAACGAGGGACAGGTAGATCCGCTCGGTTCTTCAGTTTCTCAAACAGCTCGCCTTTGCTGATTGTAAGCAGGGTGTTCCTTTTCCATAGTGGAGTTGCACCCTTTGGCTGGCTGGTTGAGGTTTGGTATACCTTGTTGTCATGCCTAGGCTTCCATTCTTTTTTGGAAGTCTCAGCCTTGTTACTGGTATACCTGTTAGAGGTGTCGTGGAAATTGTTGTTTCCACTGTACCCCTTCCTCTCATACTTAGGCTTTTTGAAGCTAGGAGTCCCAAGTTCAGCTAGCTTGTTCTCGTCCTCCTCTTCCACCTCAATGTACAATTGAGAGCGTTGGAAGAGGTCGGGCAGAGAATTCACCTTGTAGAGAGTCAGATTTTGGGCCAGAGGGGAGTAGGGGACTAATCCTCTAATGTATCCCTCTATGGCCACACTTGGGATTAGGTCGTTCACCTCTGTCATCATTGTGGTGAACTTAACCATATAATCCCTCAGAGACAGTTTGTCCTGTCTGAGTGTCAGGAGTGCGTTGGCACTATGTTTTATCCTTATCATCCCCACATGCTAGGAGATGAATTTGGACGAGAGGTCTGCAAAGCTGGTGACTGAGCCAGCTGGCAGACCAGAGAACCATCGATAAGCGCTGCCCTTGAGAGTGCCGGGAAATGCCCGACACAGCAGCCCATCATCGATGGTTTGCGGTTCCAAGACGTTGAGGTAGAGGTTCACGTGATCTTGTGGATCACTTGAACCATCGTATGCCTCGATCCTTGGTACCCGCCAGTTGGGTGGGAAAGATCCCTTTAAAAGGTCCTCGCGAAGAGGAGCACTTTTAACCCTTAGGATTTCGTGCGGGTTGCCGATAGCTGGGTCAGTGGCCAACTTCCGCCGAAGATCCTCTACGAACCGAGTAGTAAGAGTCCTTTTCGAGCGACTCTTACTGGGTCCCGTCTTGAGACGGGAACTCTGTTTTGTTTTCTCCGCAGATGGAGAATAGATGGACCCAGATTCATCCGCTCTTTCACGGATGGTGGTGGTCCTATGACTCCTCGCTTGCTCGAGGTTAGTCATCCTTCTTTCGATGTTGTCCATGAAGCTGAACAACCTTTCCTCCAAGGTGGGTGGGGCCTTGGGCACTATGTGTTCCTCGACTGGAGGAGGAACCGAGTTTGTTTCCACAGGTTGAGCATTGATGGGTCCCTTTGGTCGGGATTGCTCGCCCTGTTCCAGCACGGTTGCTGGTATCTTTCCCTTACTTCTTGTGGCGTAAGGGTGCTTTTGTTTTTCGATGATTGCCATGAAAACAAAAGCGAAGAAGTACCAAAGCAGAGAGGTACCTGACTGAGCCTGTCGGAAAAACAAAAAATAAGTCGGCGAGTTAGGGGTTAACTCGGCGACTTTGAGATTTTGTGGTTTTCCCGAACAAGGTCGTGGACAACACTCTTAGCTAGCAGACGATATTCCGGATCGGACGATTCTCAAGGATAAGTCGGCGATTTAAGGCTAAATCGGACCTTAACCGAGAATCGGACGATCTAAGTCGGCGATTTTTTGATAAACTCGGCGAACTCTCTAGGAGAGCTCGAGCCGGATTTTTAAAAAATCGCGATTACGACGGGATACCGGTAGTTCGGTAGTCCCACAGACGGCGCTAGCTGATGAAGCACTGAATCTGCTACCAGGGCTCGCGGTGGTGCGAGGTTGATGCCGGAGGCTTTAGAGTCCACGACGCACGCTCTACGTCAAATACCTGCAAGTGAAAACTAGGCGATTCTAATGAGACTCGCCGAGTTTTGTAGTGATACTCTGGTGTGAGAGAGGAACTTGAATCGTGCCTTTGAGTGTCCCCTTGAGACCCTTTTTATAGGATCTCGGAGGGCGCAATCAAAGGCGGACATCGCGCCTATGGTCATATATGGTAACATTTATGACGTTGGCTGGCGGCGAGTAACGGTCGTAAGTTGCCGATTCAGGTATGGAAGTCGCCTAGTTAGGGCTAACTCGGCGAGTTTCTAGGGCCAAGATATACAGTCTACCATACTGCCGATCTTGCCTTAACTCGGCGAGTTATCCTGTATGTCGGCGACTTGGTAGTCCAATCGGGCGACTTACGGGCTAACTCGGCGATCTGGACGATGAACGTGTTCCGCACCGTGGGAGCTCTCCGGGGGTCCTGCTATAGCGACAGAGCCCTAGTCCTTGTTGAAAGGCGTTGCTGGGAGTGACTGACATAATCAGGCATGTCTCACCATAACTCAAGTACGCAGAACTCTGCTTCGCTAGGACTCCTTCCATTCCAAATGACCTGCCTTTAATGAATGGGGGATGCCTCCTATTTATAGGGATTCTTATGGGGGTAATCTGGTCATTTGGGCAGTAACCGCCTAACTGCCTAACTGATCAGATCGAGGCCCAAGGTCGACTTTCCAGAGATCGACTTTCTGGGGATCGACTTTCCTGGTGATCGACTTTATTCAGAATTCGATCTCAGGGAAGTCGATCCTCAGGAAAGTCGATCTTCCTAAGATTTGACTTGGGACCTCCCCAACCCTAGAATAGGTACCTCAACTCATCTTAGGCTATCCGGACTTCTAGTTGCTGGTAAGTTGTGACCGAGTTCGGGATACTGTATCACCAGTACTCCCCTCTCCTCTGCGTATTAGATACTTTGGGATACGTCTTTTAGTACTATGGTCTGTGTTGTACCTTGTACTATCAGTATTCCCCCCCTCTTTGCGTGCTGGGATGTGGATTTTTGGTGATGTCCCTGGATGTAAGATCCTCTCTCACCAGTATTCCCCCCCTCTCTACGCCTGCGAGGTTGTATCTATGCTTCCACGGAGGTTGTCACGCGCTTTTGCCAACTATTGTCCGGTTTGTCCTAGCCGAAGCATACTCCTTGCGCACCTGTCTGGCCTGATTCTCCCGCGGAACCCTGCTTGCCCACCTTGACGCCTTGCCAGAGCTATCCTTGAGCACCGTTTGGGTTCTCTTCCCTGTGGCGGGTTTTGAGAGTACCCGACCCCCTCCTTTTGTCCGCCTTTCTGCGATAGGGGTTGAGTGTGCTTCCTCATCTACCCACGTTCATCCGTGGGTGAGGATTATTACTTGAATACTTGCCCCCTTCTTTTGCTCGCTTTCCTGCGACTGAGGCTAGGTGTTATTCCTCGTCTACCTACGTTCATCCGTAGGTGAGGAATTTGAGTACTTGCCCCTTCCTTTTGCTCGCTTTTCTGCGACTGAGGCTAAGTGTTACTCCTCGTCTACCTACGTTCATCCGTAGGTGAGGTTTGTTGTTTGAATACTTGCCCCCTCCTTTTGCTCGCCTTTTTGCGACTGAGGCTAAGTGTGATTCCTCGTCTACCTACGTTCATCCGTAGGTGAGGATTGTTGTTTGAATACTTGCCCCCTCCTTTTGCTCGCCTTTTTGCGACTGAGGCTAAGTGTGATTCCTCATCTACCTACGTTCATCCGTAGGTGAGGATTGTTGTTTGAATACTTGCCCCCTCCTTTTGCTCGCCTTTTTGCGACTGAGGCTAAGTGTGATTCCTCGTCTACCTACGTTCTTCCGTAGGTGGGGTTTACTTTTTGAGTACGTCCCTCGTCTAACACTACGTTTCCGTAGGTGAGGTTCACCCTTTAGCCGATGTGTTTCCCGTCTAACCTACGTTCTTCCGTAGGTGGGGTTCACTTTTTGAGTACATCCCTCGTCTAACACTACGTTTCCGTAGGTGAGGTTCTCCCTTTAGCCGATGTGTTCCCCGTCTAACCTACGTTCTTCCGTAGGTGGGGTTCATTTTTTGAGTACATTCCTCGTCTAACACTACGTTTCCGTAGGTGAGGTTCACTCTTTTCTTTGGATAGGATACGCATTCTGACTCTGTTACCATTAAGACTTTCTTTGCCCACGTTCTTCCGTAGGTAGAGTTAATTTGATGTCCTACTTTATTACTGCGTCCAGTAATGGTAGGAGTTCAAATATCTTTGTATGGCTCAGCTCATTTTGCTGCCGTATCACCGTCCGAATTGTGGACTTCCACGATTCCTCAGGAGCATTTCGTGTTACACCCTCCTGTCTTGGTGTGCCTCCGCAACTTCAACTTTTCTGGGTTCTTTTTTCTGCGCCCCTTTTATGTGGAAAAAAGTCGATCCCTGTTGCTTTTGCTCGACTTTTGCTAAATGTTGATCCCTTATTGAGTTTGCTCGACTTTTGCGAAATGTCGATCCCTTATTGAGTTTGCTCGACTTTTGCGAAATGTCGATCCCTTGTTGAGTTTGGTCGACTTTTGTCAAAAAGTCGATTCCTGATGCTCTTGGTCAAAAGTCGAATTTGCCATTTTTTGTCCTTTTGTTCTGTCCTAGGGTCTATAAATAGGACCCCTAGGTCCTTCTTTTCCTTCATCCATGGCTCTTCTTGTGAGTCTCTTTGCTGATTTTATTCAGGGAGAGATTGAGGAGCTGGATCGAATTTTGAATATTTTGGATCCTCGGTTGTCAACCTTGGATCTTCCTTCTCTGCGCCAGCTCATTGTTGAGCGGCAGAGTGTTGCTGTTGCTGCTAGGGAATCTATTTTTGAAGAATGGTCTGGCGGCGATCTTCCGCCCGCCTCTTCTTCTGTTGTCCCTCGTGGCCGACGTCGGAGGCGTCCCCGCCGCGGTGCTTCCCCGCTGGATCAGGTCCCTCGTCGCTTGCGTTGCCGTATCAATTTTAATTAGGAACCTGTAATATTTTTTATTCATCATTTTTTGTAATTTTGAATAAATATACTTTTTTACCTTTTCCTTTATTCGACTTACACCTTTACTCTGAAGTACGTTAGTGTAACCGATGCTTTCTTTTGGTCAATATCATATTCTCCTGTCATTTTCTGAAGATGTCGGATCTTTGACAACGAGTCGATCTCATTTCTCCCTGGAAATGTCGATGTTAAAAAAGTCGATCTCATCTTTTTCTGAGGATGTCGATGTGTGACTGCCGATCCTTTTCTGAAGATGTTGAATTTTTGACAACAAGTCGATCTCATTTCTCCCTGGAAATGTCGATGTTGCTCAAAAAAGTCGATCTCATCTTTTCCTGAGGATGTCAATGTGTGACTGCCGATCCTTTTCTGAAGATGTTGAATTTTTGACAACAAGTCGATCTCATTTCTCCCTGGAAATGTCGATGTTGCTCAAAAAAGTCGATCTCATCTTTTTCTGAGGATGTCGATCAGAGTAGTGTGGAATGTCGATCTTGACCTTCTCTTTTGAAGGTTTCGAATTCCTTGGTAAATGTCGACGTCTATCCCCCTTTTCTGGGAATGTCGAACTCAGTTTTCTGTGGAATGTCGAGCTCAATTTTCTGCGGAATGTCGATCCTGACCTTCTCTTTTGAAGGTTTCGAATTCCTTGATAAATGTCGACGTCTATCCCCCTTTTCTGGGAATGTCGAACTCAATTTTCTGCGGAATGTCGATCCTGACCTTCTCTTTTGAAGGTTTCGAATTCCTTGGTAAATGTCGACGTCTATCCCACTTTTCTGGGAATGTCGAACTCAATTTTCTGCGGAATGTCGATCCTGACCTTCTCTTTTGAAGGTTTCGAATTCCTTGGTAAATGTCGACGTCTATCCCCCTTTTCTGGGAATGTCGAACTCAATTTTCTGCGGAATGTCAATCCTGCCCTTCTCTTTTGAAGGTTTCGAATTCCTTGATAAATTTCGACGTCTATCCCCCTTCTGGGAATGTCGAACTCAATTTTCTGTGGAATATCGATCCTGACCTTCTATTTTGAAGGTTTCGAATTCCTTGGTAAATGTCGACGTCTATCCCCCTTTTCTGGGAATGTCGAACTCAATTTTCTGCGGAATATCGATCCTGACCTTCTCTTTTGAAGGTTTCGAATTCCTTGGTAAATGTCGACGTCTATCCCCCTTTTCTGGGAATGTCGAACTCAATTTTCTGCGGAATGTCGATCCTGACCTTCTCTTTTGAAGGTTTCAAATTCCTTGGTAAATGTCGACGTCTATCCCCCTTTTCTGGGAATGTCGACGCCTTTTCCTGAAATGTCGATGCTCTTTCCTGAAATGTCGATGCCATCTAGTCGGATTTTGGGGTTTTTCTTGGACTGGGCCGTCGTGGCCCTGCCGGGCCCGTGGGCTTTCCGGCCCAACGGGTCGACCCGGATGAACAGTGCCCGCGACGGTTCGTCTTCGACTTTCTCCTATAAATAGCGGAGGAAGTTCATTTGTTTCTCACTCGTTTTCTTCGCTCCGACCGATCGACTTTCTCGCATCGCTTCGACATCTCGCTTCGACATCTCGCTTCGACATCCCGCTTCTCCGCTTCGACTTCCAGCCTGCGTAAGGCTTCGACTTGAGCCTTGGAGGTGCAGCTTTCTGGGGTCCGACTTTCGTTGTCGGGCTCTTCTGAGGTTGCACTGGGTTCGACTTCCTTGGGGTCCGACTTTTCTGAAAGTCGGTCCTTTTCGAAGTTGTTCCCCTTTGGACTGTGGTCCGACTTTGTGAGGTTTGATGCCTTGTCATCGACTTTTCAAAGTTGGATCCATTTTTACTGGGATCGACTTCCATGGGTATAGCCTTTGCGCTCCCGAAGTGCTTCCCTTGGTCCGAGTTTACTAGGGTCGACTTCCTGAGACCCTTGTCTCCTGAAGGTCGACTTTCCTAGGATCGACTTCTGAGGTCGACTTCCCTGGGATCGACTTCTGTGGTCGACTTCCCTTATACTGCTAGTTCGATTCCCTAAAGTCCGGATCGACTTTTCTTGGGATCGACTTTTGCCATAACTTGGGCTGACTACTATGTTCTTCGTGCAGGTTCATAATGTCTTCTGACAAGGATTCGCAGCGAGATCTTCCTCTTAATGAGGAGCGAGCTGTTGTTATCAGCCCTCAGGTTCCTCAGACTGCTCCTGCCGCAACAGAGTCTGTTCCCACCGAGGTTCAGGTTGCTTCTGCTGAATCAGAGTCTGTTCCCACCGAGGTTCTGACAACTTCTGCCGCAGTCGATTCAACTCCTGCCGTGGTTCAGACTCCTCCTGCCGTGGTCGAGTCTAGAGTTGATTCGCCTTCCTCCTTACCTGTTGGAAGTAAGCGAAAAGCTCTTTCTCGTCGTACGTGCAAGCCCGTACCTAGTAAGTTACTATTATTTTTTATTTCGTAACTTACCCTTTGTTTGTTTCTTTTGTTCATTCTTCCCCCGCACGTTCCAGTTCGGGGTCTTCTACATCTAGCTCGGGAAGCTCGGGTTCTTCCTACTACAGCTCCTCTTCTCCAGAGCGGGATGTAGAAATTGGAGGAACCCCTCCTTCCGTCGTACTCCTCCTCCTACCATTATTTTGTCTACCATTCCTGAGGAGGTTCCTACTACGGAGGATCCATCTGCGACTACAGACGGTTCTGCTCAACTTCCTCCCGAAGTCTGTAGTCAGAACGTTCACCTTTTAGAGGACTCTCCTTTGGGTTACCCTCCTGAGACGGAGGAGAAGTACCCCTTTCCTTCTCCTCTTGAGGAGAAGAGCGTCCCATCCTTCTATCGGGAGATGGATGGTTCTTGGCGCAACGGTTTCCACGTTGTCCCTATTCTCGACTGGGGCGTGTACGGGACTGGGTATGGTTCTTTCTGTGCAGTCTCTCTGACTGATATTCCGGGCTACCCCTTTCCTCTAATGCGGGTAGATTCTCTAACACCCTTTCCCTGGATGCCGCCCAAAGAATTTTGAGGGGGTTAGAGCTTAGAGAGAGAGTGTACTGGGCGTACCCTTCTGAGAACACTGGTGACGTGCCCCCTATTTCATGTTGGCACTCCATCGGATCTATTTCACTAACTTTCCGATCCTTCCGATCCCTTCCCTAGTTAGTGAAATCCTTTTATATTCTGGATTGTGTATCTCCCAGATGGGTGCCGCCTTTTTCTTTTATGTCAGGGACTTTATTAATGTTCTCAGGGATGCTGGCATAGTCCCAACTAATCGGCTGTTCTTCCACTTCTTCACTTTTCAAAATCCGAAGAAGGGCAGCCCTTTTATTGCATGTGCCAGCCGTGCTACTTCTGTCACTCACTCTGCCCTCTTGAAAGATCCTCCGACCAGGCGGAACAAGAGTGAGTTTATTTTTGTGGATTGCAGGCTATGCCCTGGTAGCAGACTTCTCTCTGCATCCACTATTGGTCGTAGGCCTACTCCCCGTCCTGTTCTGACTGAGGATGAGGGAGCTTCTGTGCAAAGGCTGGCCTTTTTACACGCTATCGCTGTGCCTGTCGGTCACGCGATTGACGATACTTTTAACCGACAAGGTCTTCCTTTGCCTGTTTTCTTTTCTTTTCGCTTTCTATGTGTATGCATTTTTCTAACTCTGTTTATATTCTTTGCAGATTTTTATATGCATAATCCTGGAGGTGTCCCTGAACGCGTTGGGCAGAATGAAACTGGCACGAAGGTTTACGCACCTGCCTCTAAACCTTCTAATGCCAAACATCTGAGGCAACGTGCTCTTGAGAACGCCTATACGATGGTGCATTCCCCTACTCCTCCTGAAGAAGTCCAACGAACTGAGGAAGGGGAGGTACCTGCGGAGGTACCTGTGGAAACTACTCCTGTGCAGTCTCCTGCTGCTGCCAGACTCTCTTCCTTCTTCCGCACTCCAGAAGAGGAACGAGAGAGGACTGCTGGGAAGGAGACCCAGTTTGAGGGGTCTGAGGGGAGTAGAAGCAAGAAATGAACTCCACCCCCTAGGACCGACTCCTCTCCTCCGAGGAAATCAAGGAGACACTCCCCCAGGCGACGAGCTTCTCCGCGCCGAAGATTTTATACTGGGGAGTCCTCCCGGGGCCGATACAATTACGCTTCCACCCGGGAGACACAGCTGCCGGGTTACCAAGGTTCGCACCCCCGGAATTACGGGACCAAGTTCCCTCTGGTCGCTGACACGGATGCCGCCCGAACCACACTGCGGACTATATCTGGGTATCCGATGGACCGGACTGTCGAAGAAATCGGACAGAATCTGAGTAACGTAAGTACTTTTATTTTAATATTTTCATGAGTATGTTCTTACTCATTCTTTCTTTTTGCAGCTCGCCTATTTGTTTCAAGGCCGCCTGTCTTCTTTGTCTCGTCTCCGTAACTACCAGTCTATGGAAGATGAGTTGAAGAAGGTGAAGCGCCGATGTAAAGACCTGGAAGGCGAGGTCATACAAAAAGCTTCAGACGCCTCCACTCTGTCTGCTACCAACAAGAAGTTGGCTGAGGACTGGGCTGCTCAAAAGAATCTCTTGAGAGATAAGGAGCAGGAACTCTCCAAAGTCAATGGGGAGTTGGGGGCTGCAGAGATGGAACTAGCAGCTCAACGTGCCAGGGTCTCCATTAAAGAGTCGATGATTGTCGACATCACCCGCCAGCACGAGAATACTGAGGCGAACCTTAGTTCTTGTTGGGAACAGAATGCCATATTTACCCGACGATTGAACGAAGGTTATGATGAGAATAAGAAGCTTTCCAAGTCGCTGGATGATTATAAAAACTCGATAACGCGACTGGAAGAAGCGGACCGGGCAAAACTGAGGAGGTCCAACGTATGACTGATGAAGCTCAGCATATGACTGAGGAGCTTCAACGCATGATTGATCATCTGGAGAAGCTAAAAGTAGATTATCTTGCCAATGTGCGAGATTACAACGATCTGGTGGATCTGGGTCCTCATGTCTGCCCTGGTTTTGAGGCTGAGGATGTCCACAACTGGGCCCGCAAGTACCCCAAAGAAGCTACCGAAGTTCGAAATCGAGCGCTTGCGGAAGAAGAGGATGAAGAGAATGAAGAAGAGGAGGCTCCGGGGGATGACACGACTACTACCGTTGATACTGATTTCTCTGTAGAAGATCAAGACAACAACGGTGCAGAGGGTTCTAAAGATTCGCCCCTCCCTCCTAAATAGATTAATCCTCTATCTTATCCTTGTAATTTACATTCCTTTGTAATTCATGTTCAATCAATATATGGAATGTTTTTTGAGTGTTCTGATTACTACAACATATTAGTTACGTAGTTCAAACTATTACAAGAGTAATATAATCCTACTTGATTGTTTAAAAGTACAACTGTAGGTTATCTGCGTGCCAAGTATTGGGAATGCCTGTTCCATCTTCCCGTTTTAACTTGTACGTGCCTGGTCGGAGTTCTTCCTCCACCACATATGGTCCTTCCCAATTTGCGCCTAGTTTGCCTTTAGAGCAGTCTTTTTTGCCGACACTCGCTCTTCTCCATACTAGGCTTCCTTTTCTTATCGCTTTACCCTTGACATTCTTGTCGTGATATCTAGCGATACTTTGTTTGTAAGCTGCATTCTTTGCCTGTGCATTATCCCTAAGCTCATCCACTAAGTCCAGAGTTATCGCACATGATCTCATGTTTTCTTCCATGTCATAGGATAATACTCTGACTGTTGG
>LFYR01001882.1:582169-597367 GCA_001185155.1 Zostera marina
ACCCTACTCCCCTTTGGCCCAAAACCTTACGCTCCATAAAGTGGAGACCCTCCCCGACCTCTTCCAACGAGCTCAATCGTTCATTGAGATAGAAGAGGAGAACAATAATAAGTTGGGCGGAGTCGAGCCGCCCAACCGGAAAAAACCTCGCTATGCTAAAGAAGATACATACGAGGATACAAGTTCCCATTCTGAAACCTCGACTAGTCCTCCTCGATACAGAGAGGAGCTTCTCATCAGCAGTTGTGACCACCAAAGTCATGACTCATACTCTCAGTCTAGTAACAGTTATGGCCAAGAAAGCCATAGCTCACACTCTCGGCCCAGTAACAGTTATGACCATAGCCCACGCTCTCAATCCTATGACAGTGATGGCAACCAGAGCCGCAGTTCACACTCACAATCAAGTACATCACGCTAGTAGTGAGGAACTATCACCTGTTAAGAGATAGGATTGGCCAGAGTAACCATGCAGGCTATGCTTCTGTCAGTGGCAACCAACGACCAAAAAATACGTTAATTCTTTTGTTTGTCGCTCATACTATTCTCATGTATTCTCAATAGCAATATTATTCTAAATAAATCTCTCTTTAATCCATAGAGATATATGCAGTATCGTATTTAGAATAATCACCCATCGCTTCAGACGGATCAATCATCCATCGCTTCGGCTAGATGACATCTGTCTCTTCAATCTCATGTATCATCCATCGCTTTGGCTGGGTGATACCCATTGCTCAGACCTAGCTTACGACCCGCGAGTCTAAGCGATGGTTACAAATTCCAGTTTACGTCCAGAGTGACTAAATTGCGATCACAAGTCTAGTTTACGATTTATGAGTCCAAAGTGCGACTTAAGAATCTAAATCGGACTCTCATTTACGAATCTAGCCCTGAGATTCTAAATTTTCGACTAGAATCAACGATACCCTCGTTTTCAATCTATTTTGTCGCTACGGCCTTAATAGACCAAGGATCATTTTGTCTCTTTGGCCTTAATGATCCTATCCCATCTTGTCGCTATGGCCTTGATAAGGATCGAGAGTGACTCTGTCGCTATGGCCAGAGCTTGACTAATACACCAGGGTTCAAGTCTAGAATTGTAATCTCTTAGTCTCTATGCTAGTACAAGTTACAAAATAGAATAGTTAGATTTTATTTTTGTGACACTCTTTCGAAATCACTACCTACGACTCTAACTAGTACCCTACATTAGAAATCTATTTTGTCGCTTTGGCCTTAATAGATCAAGGTCCATTTTGTCGCTTTGGCTTTAATGGACCAAGAATTATTTTGTCGCTTTGGCCTCAATAATTCTTCTATCTTGTCGCTTTGGCCTTGATAGACTTGGAGATTATTTTGTCGCTTTGGCCTTAATGATCTCATCCAAAAGTTACTCTGTCGCTTCGGCCAGAGTTCAACTACATTAGGGTATAAGTGTAGAGTCTTACGTAGTTGATAATTAAAAATGAACCTAACCCCAAGAGGTTCTAAGTACCCACAATACAAAAATCTATTTTGTCGCTATGGCCTTAATAGATTTAAATCGCTTTGTCGCTATAGCCTTAACGATCCTACCCCATCTTGTCGCTTTGGCCTTGATGCGGGTTCAAAAGTTACTCTGTCACTTCGGCCAGAGCTCAACTACACATTAGGGAATGAAATCTAGAATCTTAGGTTCTCAAAAAAGTTCTAAGTCCTATTCCCGACAATTTTTGTATCTCCAACTTATTACGTCAATTAACTTTGCGAGTCTTAAGTTAGTTGTGAAGTTTAATTTATTTCACGAGTTTAGCCATAGACTGAGCTACGATTCGTACGACCAAGTCTACGCCCAGAGTGGCTAGCAATAGGGTTAGCAGAGTCTAATTTACGTCCAGAGTGGCTAAATTACGACTTGTGAATCTAGTTTCGGGTCTTAGTTACAATTCAAAAAATAAATTAAATAAACAATTAATTAAGAAAGCAAAATAATTGGTTAAAATGAGTTCCAAAAATATTACAAAAATATCAAAACATCTCAAGAGGGAGTACCACAAGCTTCCTCCGACACTTCTGTCGCTTCGGCCAGGAGTCGTCAAAATTCAAGGGGGAATATCACAAACTCTCCCGACACTTCTGTCGCTCCGGCCAGAAGTCGTCAAAAATTAAAGCACGGTAAGATCTGTCGTTTCGGTCAGATTTACCAAGGATCAATTTGTGCAAAGGAGGGGCATCAGGGAAGGTAAAATCACACGGTAAGTTCAATAAGTTAAATATGCGTTTTTGGACTGATCTAGTTGTTTTGCAGGATGTTTTCTTTTTTGCAGGAAAGGTTCTAATAGTGAACCAAACTCTGATAGTGAGTCAGACTCTAATAGTGAGTCGGTCTATCTCGTCACTTCGGCCTTGATAGACCAGAGGTCATTTTGACGCTTCGGCCTTAATGATCTCAAGGGGGGAGTATCACAAGCTCTTCCCGACACTTCTGTCGTTTCGGCCAGAAGTCGTTGAAATCCAAGGGGAGTATCACAAGTTCTCCCGGTACTTCTGTCGCTTCGACCAAAAGCTGTCACATTTTTATCATGATAGATCTGTCGCTTCAGACAGATCAATCAAGGATTTATTGAGCATAAGGAGGAGCAGCATGAGAGGCAGCTCCACACGGCAAGGTCAGTAAATCAATAAATATATCCTTTAAACTGATATAGTTGTTTTGCAGGTTGTTTTTTGTTTTGCAGGCATGATTATGTCGCTTCGGCCAGAATCAGACCAAGAATTATGTTGTCGCTTTGGCTTCAATAGTTCTTCAAACATTTGGAGATCATTTTGTCGCTTTGACCTTAATGATCTCGACCCATCTTGCGCTTTGGCCTATGAGGTAACCGTCGTTGCGGACGTAAAGTCGCTCTTGATCAGGGTGGACTATAAACATCAGTTCTGATAGTGAACTAGATTTTGTCGCTTCGGCCAGAATCATATTCTAATAGTGAATCCATGCATTCTGTCGCTTCGGCTAGAACCCGATTCTGATAGTGAATCCACGCATTCTGTTGCTTCGGCCAGAATCAGATTCTCATAGTGAATCCACGCATTCTGTCGCTTCGGCCAGAATCCGCACAGCAAAAATCGCTTTTGATCAGAGTAGGACTATAAACATGTAGTTCCGTTGGCCTGGAACTAGATTCTGATAGTGAATCAGTCCATCTGATAGTGCATGGACCACGCGGAGTCATTAGTGTCGCTGTGAGCGCAATGACTCAATCCCATCTTGTCGCTTTTGCCTTGATGCGGATAACCTTGCTTGGGGGGGGGTGGATACTAGCGGTACACGCATGTTTCTTGTGCTCTCTTCAGGGGGAGTACTGGTGAGACATGCCTGATTACGTCAGTTACTCCCAGCAATGCCTTTCAACAAGGACTAGGATTCCGTCGCTTTATGCCGGACCCCTGGAGAGTTCCACAAATGCGGAGGAAGTTTCTACGTCAAGTACTCAGGGCAACACCTGGGAATCGCCGACTGGGACTACCAAGTCGCCGACTCCAGGGGTGAACCGCCGACTCTAGGCCTCGTAGTCAGTTCTGTTAGACTGCCAACATGGCTCATGGGGAGTCGGCGACAACACCTCTAGATTGGCGACTCCCATACCTGAGTCGCCGACTCCTAGCCGTTACTTGAGTGGGCCCACATCATTAAGGCACCCTTCAATAGGGTACCTTAATGGGGTGGGTTCCACGCTAATGAATGGGGAAACGTCCCCCAGGACCCTATAAAAGGGGTCCTTGAGGGTCCTCTACTCCCAGGTTATTCCTACTTGACACACACCACACCAGAGAAATACAAGGAGTCTGAATCGCCTACTCCCAAGAGAGTCGCCGATTCCCCTCCACTTCTGCAGGTACATTGACGTAGAGTGCGCATCGTGGACTCCAAAGCCTCCGACTCTCCTCGCAACCCCGCGAGCCTACTGGTAGCAGATTTCGTGCTTCATCAGGGTCCAGGAAGGAAAATTCCTAGGGTTCTATGTAGGCCAAAGAGCCAATAAAACCCAACCCAGAGAAAACTTCAATTCTGGAGACGAAGCCACCACGAACCATCAGAGAAGTACAAAGACTCAATGGGAAAATCAATGCCTTAAGCAGATTCTTATCCAAGGTAGCAGACAAGTGTAAACCCTTTTTCCAACTGCTCAAAACAAGTCAGAAAGGAGCAGTAGTGTGGACCCCGGAATGCGAACAGGCATTCGACCAACTAAAGAAACACTTAATATCACTACCACACTTGGCCTCCCCGACGACAGGAGAGGACTTATATGTGTACGTAGCAGCATCTGAAGAGGCAATCAGCGCAGTACTAATTTGTAGAGGGATAGTGAGAAGATACCCATCTACTATCACTCCAAGAGGTTACAAGGGGCAGAGACCCGGTATCCTCCAGTTGAAAAGATTGTCCTCGCTGTAATACATGCAACACGAAAATTTCGAGCATATTTCCTGGCTCACATGATTAAAGTCCTGACTGAATATCCATTGAGAAGGATCATTCACAGGCCTGACACATCGGGCAGACTCACAAAATGGGCCCTGGAACTGAGCGAGTTTGACATCGACTTTATTCCAGCTATAACCATTAAAGGAAAGCCATTGTAGATTTCATAGTAGATATGACGCAAAGCAATGAGGACTCTCTGTGGGTAGTGGAAGTCGACGGCTCGAGCTGCAGTACAGGTGTCGGAGTAGGGGTCAGAATAATAACCCTAGACCAGAAAATATACGAACACTCGGTAAAACTGCAATTCACGGCGACGAACAACACCGCAGAATATGAGGCTGTAATCCAAGGTTTGAAAATAGTCAAAACATTGGGAGCCTACTTAGTAATAGTCAGAACAGATTCTCAACTGGTCGCAAGACAGTCTACAGGAGAATTCTCAGTAAAAAAAACCCAAATAGTACAGTACGCAGTAACATTAGATAAAATAAAGCTGCAATTCGAAAAAATAAAAATAGAACAGGTCCCCCGAAGTCAGAACAACTCGGCAGATGCACTCCCAAGGCTTGCCTCAGCATTCGATGGCGGGCAAAGAGAAATACTAGTAGATGAAGTATCAGTTCCCTCATGCAATCTAGTGACAAGTCAAGTCAAAGATTGGAGGTCACCATTACTAGAGTATTTCCAAGGCCAAGAACTGTCAAAAGATAAGAATGAACGATGGAAGCTGCAAACACGCATCCCAAGGTTCTGCCAGATTGGGGACATTCTAAAAAAAGTCATACGATGGGCCATTAATGAAATGCGTCTCTAAAGAAGAGGGCCAATTTATAGTTGAAGAAATCCACCAAGGAACATGTGGAATCCATGAAGGGGGAAGATCCCTGGCCCAGAGAATATTGCGACAAGGATACTTTTGGCCAAGTCTAAAGAAAGATGCAATCCAGTTCGCAAGAAAATGCAGAGCATGTCAGGTACACAGAAACATTCAGAGAAATCCTGCCACGCCACTAACAGGGATCAGTAATTCCATCCCATTTGCGATGTAGGCTTTAGATATCATGGGACCATTCCCACAGTCCACAGGACAGACCAAGTTCATATTCATCGCAGTGGACTATTTCACCTAGTGAGTAGAAACATTAGCAGTATCCAAGATAACTCAGGGCGCAGCAGCCAAATTCGTATTCAGATACATAATGTGCAAATTCAGCACGCCACTTCACATAGTCACAGATAACGGTACTCAATTTACAGGCAGAGAATTCACAAGGCTATGCGAAAACATGGGCACAAAGGTGCACTTCTCATCAGTATATCGACCACAAGGAAATGGGCAGGTAGAGGTCACAAACAGAGCCATCGTCCAAGGACTAAAGAAGAAGGTCGAACAGGCTAAAAATACGTGGGCTGACCTACTCCCAGAAATCCTGTCGGCTTATCGAACCACGGAGAAGACACCAACCGGCGAAACCCCATTCAATCTAACATACGGAATGGAAGCGTAAATCCCGACAAAACCAAGCATCCCCACGATCAGGGTCTTAACATACAACGTAGAAGAAAACAAGAAATCATGTGCTACGACCCTCGATCTAGTGGATGAGTTACGAGATGATGCCCAAGCCAAAAGTGCCGCCTATAAACAAAGCATCGCTAGATATCACGACAAAAATGTGAAGCTTAAGAACATAAAGAAAGGGATCCTAATCCTAAGGAAGGCAAGCATAACCAGAAAAGATTGCTCAAAAGGCATGCTAGGCCAATTGGAAAGGACCATACATAGTGGGTGAAGAACTCCGTCCAGGAACATACAGACTAAAGAGAGAAGACGGGAGTTATATTCCAAAAACATGGCATGCAGACAATTTACAATTATACTATTAGAAAATAGTATACAGAATTAAACAGTATACATTAGTTGTAAAGCTACTTTCTAAGTAATAGAAATTGTATTGCAAAATTAGAACTAATGTTAACAAAATATCAAAACTATACGTTAATGTTTTAAAATAATAAAAATGTTCAGGGCTCAGGAGGAACATCCTTCTCAGGAGCAACAGAATCTAGAAACTCAGTCACAGAGTCGAATTCCGCTTCGGTAGGAACAATGACTTCAGAAGAGGCTTCAGGTAGTGACATTGGAACAACAGTAACAAGTTCAACCGCCAGAGGAGGATTATCTTCAGCAGCAGGCTCAGGAAACCCCAGCCTAATCTTTTCAGCTTCCTCCGGAGGAGCTGCAACCCAAGTCAGAACATCTCCAACATCAAACCCAAGATGTAGATGAGGACCAATAATAACCAGGTTGTTGAAGTCATCAATACTCTGTTGAAGAGTCTGTCGAAGAAGATCGTCATTCTCTTCATAATCTTTCTGAAGCGCAGAAAGCTCCTCAGTCAGTTCCGAGTTTTTAATCAGGAGATCAGCAGCAGAAGTCCGGCTATCTTTCAGAGCATTCACTTCTTCATGGAGCTGAAGGATGGTTTGATCAGCAGACTGCAGAGAGATCTCGAGAGATTCAGAAAGAGTCTTATGAAGCAAGGCCTCCTTCTCAGAGCTCTTCTTGTTAGCTAGAGCAGCGGCATGCTCAGTCTGCATGATCCTATTCTTCTCCAGCTCCTTGATATTGGCATCCTTGGCAGCAACATCCTTCGAAAGCGTATTGTTCTGAGTGTGGAGCCAGGAGTTAGTTCTGGCAAAATCTCTGACCTTCGCCTCAACAACACCCAGATCTCTTTTCAAAGTTGCAAGCTCGTCAAGTATCTGATGAGGGTCTCAGAGACCTCCAAGTGGAGCCAGTCTACCCCTGAACAGATGGTCAAGCTACAAGAAAATAGTTAGAAAAAATAAAAGAGAAAAGAATATAAGTTATAAAAATATACATTTGAAATGTTCTGAGCAAACTCCTGGACCAGCGTTGCCATGCTATACATAGAAATATTCTTCAGAGCAGCTTGACTCTCAGCAGTATCAGGAACAACAGAATCTTTACGTGCATAGTTCGTCGGATGATAATCCGTGTATCCCGGCAGTTGATCGTCCTGGGTAGATTGGTAGGAGGGCCTTGGAATTTCCTTCACCGGAGGGCGAGAAGATGAACCCGACTCGAAAGTACGAGCTCTCTTCACAGGAAGAGCTCCTGTAGGAAGAAGATCTCTTTTTCTACTTTCTCCAGCCCCCTGGACTGGAACCTGAGCTGTAGCCCTAGAACCTCTTGAAATCTCGCCATCCTCAACCTCAGGGTTAGAAGCCTTGGAGGCGGCCATCTTTTGTAACCTTCTCGCATCAAAAGGCTTAGCAGCAAAAGGATAAAGCTCAATGATAGTACGAGGAATCGACACACATACCAAAGTACTAAAAGACGTATTCCAAGATATCCAATACGTAGAGGAGGGGGGAGTACTGGTGATACAGTATCCCGAACCCGGTCACAACTTACCAACAACTAGAAGTCCGGATAGCCTGAGGTGAGATGAGGTACCTATTCTAGGTTTGAGGAGGTCCCAAGTCAACTCCTAGGAAGATCGACTTTCCTAAGGATCGACTTCCCTGGGATCGACTTCTGAAAAAAATCGAGTCCCAGGAATGTCGGATCCCGAGAAAGTCGATCTCTGGAAAGTCGACATTGGGACCCAATCTGAACAGTTAGGCAGTTAGGCGGTTACTGCCCAAATAACCAGACTACCCCCATAAGAATCCCTATAAATAGGAGGCACCCCCCACTCATTGAAGGCAGGTCATTTGGAGTGGAGAAATCCTAGCGAAGCAGAGCTCTTTGCACTTGAGTTCCGGTCCAATTTCCCGCGGAGTTCCCCGCTTGGCGCTTGCTAGAGCGTCTTGGAGTACTGATCGGGTTTCACCCTCATCTAACCCTGTCAATGGATATCCGAAATCTGAATTCGAATTCGTTTAAGCCTAATCGAATTCGGATACGAATTAGGATACTGAAAATACTATCCGACACTACTCGGATTCGAATTCGGATACCTCTAATCGAATTCGATAATTATCCGAATTCGAATAAATATTAAATATATAATAATTTTATAATTTTAACCTTCTCTAATATAATATAATATTGTAATGTAATCTATATGTTTTATAATTTTAACCTTCTCTAATAAATATTAAATATCTTACACCATATTAGCAATAAACCCATCTCATTTTTTATCAAATAATAAAAATATCAAATCCCTAAACCTAATCCCTAAATCCCTAAAAATTCATTCTTATTTCTTATTCCCCCTTTCTTAAGAGTTAGCTAGGGTTTGTGATTTCTTCTCATTCCTCCTTTTTTTTGCACAAGCACACAAGAGTTAGCTAGGGTTTGACTCGGCTCCTTCTCAGTTCTCATCTTGGTAAGTGGTAACTCGGCTCCCCTCAGTCCCCACAAAAAAAGAGATTTTTGTGGTGAGATGCTAGTCGGATCATGTGAAGATTACTATGTTGCTCATCTTTATCTCCTAATCTTTATTTTTACATCTTAATCTTCAACATGAGTCATGACTTCATCCCTTTTCCTTTCACATGCTCTCGTTTGTTTTTGATGTTTTAATTAAGTAATTTTTCACTGATTATGTTAGAATTCTAATATTCATTTTTAATGTTAAATTCTGTTGGATGGATACTTGTTATGTTAAATTGTGTTGGATACTTGGATTTAATATTTATAGGTTTTTTTTTAATATTACAGGGTTTTTTTAACAAAAAAAATAAAATATTATTTTTGGGTTTTTTTATAAATGTTATTCGAATCGAATTCGGATATCCGAATTCGGATATTTTTAATCGAATTCGAATTCGGATACGGATTTTGAAATTCGAATACTAATCGGACGAATTCGGATTATCCGGATACTAATCGAATTCGAATTCGGATACAGGGGTATCCGGTTCGAATTCGTTCGATTGACAGGGCTACCCTCATCAGTTGGCGCCGTCTGTGATTCAAAGATACTCACGACAAAAGCTTCTCGACTTTTGCGAAAAAAGGGTTCGACTTTTTTCCAAGTCGCCAGCTAGGGAGTCTTGCGAGGAAATCATCTCGGCAAAGGATCGATTTTTTCTTTTTCCAGAAGAAAAGTCGATTCCTCAAGGAACTACGCTTTCAGGCTACGACTTTTTGAGGAAGTCTCCAACTACACAAGAATCGACTTTTTCACAAAAAAAAAAGTCCAACTCTCCAGGATGGTAGCAACAAGAAGTACTTCTCAATGAGGGGCCAACTCTCAGGAAGTATCAGAACAGCAGCCTGGCAACTCGAAAACCAAAAGACCAGTAGGTAGGCCACCTAAGGCTAATAAAAACAAAAGAATGCATAATTGATGAAGCACGGAATCTGCTACCAGTGGGCTCGCGGGGTTGCTAGAAGGGCCGAAGGCTTTGGAGTCCACGACGCGAGCTCTACGTCAAACACCTGCAGAAGAGGAGGGGAATCGGCGACTCTCTTGGGAGTAGGCGATTCGGGCTCCTTGGATGCTCTAGTGTGGAGTGTGAGTGGTCAAGATGAGTTGATGGTGGAGGAAACCCCTAGGACCCCTTTTATAAGGTCCTGGAGGCGTTTCCCCATTCAATAGAGTGGGGCCCACCCCATTATGGTACCCTATTGAAGGGCGCCATAATGACGTGGGCCCACTCAAGTAACGTCTGGGAGTCGCCGATTCAGAGGTGGAGTCGCCGACTCCCTTGAGGCCAGGTCCTCGGTCTATCAGACCCGAGTGCCCTGGCTGGAGTCGGCGACACACTCCTGGAATCGACGACTTGTTAGTCTCAGTCGGCGATTCCCAGGTGTTGCCTTGAGTTCTTGACGTAGACACATGCTCCGCACCGTGGAAGCCTTCCGGGGATCCGGCATATAGCGACGGAACCCTAGTCCTTGTTGAAGGGCGTTGCTGGAAGTGACTGACGTAATCAGGCATGTCTCACCAATAATGAAGCTGAACCTTAGTCAACCCCCCAAGCATCAGCAGGCGTGGAGAACCTAAATATCACACTGTAGGCAATAGCTGAGGCCATACGACTCCTCACTGAAAGGGAGCAATCTTTAAAAGAGCATCCTCAAAAGGAGCAATCTCAATAAAAACAGCCCTCAAAGGAGCAGTTTCAAGAGATACATCCTGAACAAACAAAACCTGCGGATAACCAAGGAACAAGGGCTTCAGCATCAGAAGCCCCTCGTGGGTTTGTACAAATGCCTATAGAGGAGCTGGAGAAAATGAAAGAAACCATAGCTAAAATGGGTGAAAGACTGAAAACGATTGAAAAATCCAAAGTATCAACGTTTCAGTCAAAAATGCAAACATCAGAGCAGGCCAAAATGCACCACGAAGTGTCAAGCCATAAAGTGGCACACTCTAGCACGCTGCCACCTCGGGGAAACAAAAAACCAGGGGAGCAAAAATCTCAGGTGCCACCTAAAAAACCCGCACACGAAGAAAGCAAGGGAGACACAGAGGGGGAAGGATGTGAACTACCAAACTGGTTAGAAGGCATGGAGGCTCTGCACAAGTCACTAATGATAAAACCAGCACCTCTAAAATTCAGGCTGCCTAGGCTACAACTCTACGATGGGATGATAGACCCAGTAGACCATATAAATATGTTCAGAGGAGCAATGCAATGGGTCACAACAAGAGATGACATCCTATGCAGGGAATTCCCAGGAACACTGAAAGGGCCTACATACAGGTGGTTCGTCGAGTTACAACTAGGAAGCATAACAAGTTTTGCAGACTTGAAGAAAAAATTCATTGCCCAACATTGTGGAAACACAAGAGTTAGAAAAGGTATTGAGTCATTATTCGCAATTAAGCAGAACGGAGACACGCTTCGGAATTACACAACTAAATTCACAGAAGTCATGCAAAAAATCTCCGATCTAAACACCACAATTGCAATCTGCGCATACTCCAAGGGACTGGACATGAACACACCATTAGCGATAAAGCTAAATGTAAGTAATGTAAAATTCATGGAGGATATGCTGACAAAGGCCCAGAAATATATAAATTATGAGGAGTATGAAAAAGAAAAAGAAAGAGGTGCTATAAGCAACAAAAAGGCATATGAAGCACCGAAACAAAAATTTAAAAAATTCGAAAGAGGAGAACCATCCTGGAGACCAAAACACGATGGAAAGGTCTACCAGACATCTGAGGAGTTCAGAAAATCGAAATACCCAAGGTTCAAAGACTTGGGATTCACAGTTTTCAGCACTCTAAAAGAGGAAATCTACAACAAAGAGAAAGGAAGAATAAGGTTTTCTCAACCAGCAGAATTGAACCCTGCAATAAAAGAGGCCCAAACAAGGAGGAACAGGTACTGCAAGTTCCACAAGGACTACAGGCACAACACGGAAAATTGCAGGGAATTAAATGCTTTCCTAGATACCCAGATAAAGAAAGAAAAGCTAAAACAATACATAAACACAGTAGAAAGGGGGCGACAAGGTTGCAAAGACCCAAATAACAAGGGTAAGCGACAACGCTCAAGGAGTCCTGATTCAGACACTGACCACAAGAGAAGAGAAATAAATCTAATCTTTAATGGAGGATGAGTAGGAGAGAGCACAAGTTACTCACGAAAGGTAATGCAGACTACTGCAGCACCAAAATCTAAGAAAAGGACATACCCAAGCGAGAAAATAAGCTTTTCTGAAGAAGAATTGGACAATGTGGTCAGCCCACATGAAGATCCACTAGTAATTCAGGTGGACGTTAGGGATGATTTAAGTCTGAACAAAGTCATGGTAGACAATGGCAGTTCGGTAGACATACTATACTTAACTACATTCGAGAAAATGAGCTACAAAGTGAAACAGCTAACCCCGGCCAAGGAAGCCATATACGGGTTCACAAATACAAAGGCCCCAGTAGTAGGAGCCATCGATTTACAGATATCCCTAGGGAAGAGAAACGGAAGAGTCACACGCACGACACATTTCATCGTGGTCAATATTGATTCTCCGTTCAATGAGATCCTGGGCAGGCCAAGTATTCACGGTTTCAAAGCAATACTGTCATCATATCACCAATGCTTCAGGTATCTAGGAAAGGATGGCAAAATGGCAACAATTTTCGGAGCACAGAGAGACTCCAGAAACTCATACAGGAAGGCAACTAGAATGGCCAAACCAGTAACCCTGTATATCCAGGAAAGAGAGGAAGAAGAAGACACAACCTCAACTAATCAAGTTGAGGAGGTCAAACTCTCAAAAGGAGGGATCTAGATAGGTACATCTATATCCTCTGAATTAAAAAATTCATTACTATGTTTATTAGAGACTCATGTGCATACGTTTGTATGGGAGGGGGAAGCACCCTCACAGGTACAACGCACCATAACATGCCATGAGCTCAACATAGACAGCAGTTTTACCCTTATCTGGCAAAAGCGAAGGATACTCGCAGCCAAAAGAAAGGAAGCAACACAGGCTGAAATCGATAAGTTAATCAAAGCTGGGCACGTTCGGGAAGTAAATTACCCAAAATGGCTAGCTAACCCGGTCATGGTTAAGAAATCCAACGGGAAGTGGAGGATGTGTGTAGATTTCACAGACCTCAACAAAGCATGTCCAAAGGACAGCTATCCACTCCCATCCATCGACAGACTAGTAGATGCAGCCTCAGGAAATGAATTGTTATCTATGATGGATGCACATTCAGGGTACAATCAAATCCTAATGAAAGAAGAGGATGAAGAGGCCACATCATTTATCACAGATTGGGGAACATACTGCTATAAAGTCATGCCCTTCGGACTACGAAACGCAGGAGCAACCTTTCAAAGGCTAATGGACAAGGTTATCAAAGAGCAAGAAGGAAAAAATGTCCTGACGTACGTAGACGTCATTCTGGTAAAATCCAAGAAAGCAGATGAACACCCAAATGATCTGAAAGAAACTCTGGAAACTCTACAGAGCTATGGGATGAGGTTAAACCCCGCCAAATGCAGTTTTGGAGTACAAGAAGGAAAGTTTCTTGGATTTTATGTAGGGCAGAAGGGGATAAAACCAAACCCAGATAAAATATCAGCAATATTAGAAACAGCACCGCCTCGAACAATAAAGGAAGTGCAGAAGCTAAATGAAAAGATCAACGCCTTAAGTCGATTCATTTCCAAAACAGTAGACAAGTACAAACCCTTTTTCCAGTTATTAAAAACTAGTCAAAAAGGGGCAATAACATGGACCCCAGAGTGCGAACAGCATTTCAACAGCTCAAAGCGCACTTAGCTTCACTAGCACACCTAACTTCACCAAAAGTAGGGGAGGAATTATATGTCCACATAGAAACTTCAGAGGAAGCCATTAGTGCAATTTTAATATGTCAAAGGGACAACAAACAGATCCCAATATATTATCACTCCAAAAGGCTATAAGGGGCAGAAACACGATACCCTCTAGTGGAGAAAATTTCTAGTAGTAATACATGCAGCACGCAGATTCCAGGCATACTTCCTAGCTCACACAATCAAAGTCTTGACAGAACATCCGTTGCGCAGAATACTCCACAGGCCAGATACTTCTGGAAGGCTGACGAAGTGGGCTCTGGAGTTAAGCGAGTTTGATGTAGATTTTGTCCCCGCCACTTCCAGTAAAGGGCAAGCCATAGCAGACTTCATTGTGGACATGACTCAGGAAAGTAAGGAGAAACCTTGGAGAGTAGAGGTTGATGACTCAAGCTGCAGTACAGGTGCAGGAGTGGAAATAAAAATAATCACTCCAGACCAAAGAATTTATGAACACTCTGTTAGATTACAATTCTCAGCTACAAACAATATAGCATAATATGAGGCTGTAATCCAAGGCATGAAAAAACTCAAAAGATTGGGGGATGTTCAGTAATTATCAGAACAGATTCTCAATTAATAGCTCGGCAATTTATAGGGCAGTTCACAGTTAAAGAACCTCTAATCATGCAGTACGTAGCTACGCTAGAAAAAATAAAATCACAGTTTACCAAGGTGGAGATGAAGCAAATTCCAAGGAGTCAAAGCAACTCAGCTGATACCCTGGCGAAGCTAGCATCCGCTTTCGAAGGGGGGCAGAGAGAGATACTGGTTGACTCAACATCTACACCTTCATGCAATCTGGTTACAATACAGGCAGAAGACTGGAGAAAACCCTTGATAGAATACTTCAAAGGACAGAAACTCCCAGAGAACAAAAATGAGAGGCGTAAACTACAAACACGCATTCCAAGTTTCTGCCTAATCGATAACATCGTGTACAAGAAATCCTACGATGGGCCTCTAATGAAATGTGTCTCAACAAATGAAGGGCAATTCATTGTAGAGGAAATCCATCAGGGGGTGTGCGGAATACATCAGGGAGGAAGGTCTCTAGCCCAAAAAATAATAAGGCAGGGATACTTCTGGCCCATGACGAAGCACTGAATCTGCTACTAGGGATCGCGGTGGTGCGAGGTGATGTCGGAGGCTCTGGAGTCCACGACACACGCTCTACGTCAAATACCTGCAAGTAGAAACTAGGCGATTCTGGTGAGAATCGGCGAGTTTCTTAGTGATGCTCTTGTGAGAGTGAAATTTGTCTTGTGCCTTTGAGTGTCCCCTTGGGACCCTTTTTATAGGGTCTCGGAGGGCGTGATCAAAGGCGGACATCGCGCCTATGGTCATATATGGAAACATTTATGACGTTGGCTGGCGGCGAGTAACGGTGGTAAGTTGGCGATCCAGGTATGGAAATCGCCTATTTAGGGCAA
>LFYR01001882.1:605165-642160 GCA_001185155.1 Zostera marina
AATCAGGCATGTCTCACCAGTACTCCCCCTGAAGAGAGCACAAGAAACATGCATGTATCGCCAGTACCCCCCCCCCCAACCAAGGTTCAGTGTGTGATCCGCATCAAGGCCGAAGCGACAAGATGAGATCGAATCATTCCGCCCATAGTGACGTACTGGTTCCGTATCCATTATGGCCTAAGCGACAAGAATGGATTGACTCTGTAGGTTCGAGCCGACAGAATCGAGTTCCAGGCCAACGGAACTACCTGTTTATAGTCTAACCCTGATCAAGAGCGACTGCACTATGTTTATCAAGGTCGGAGCGACAAGATTAATTCCGGCCGAAGCGACGGAACCTGATTCAGGCCAAAGCGACAGAATCGAGTTCTAGCTAAAGCGATAGAACCGAGTTCTAGCCGAAGTGATAGAACTAATGTTTATAGTCCACCCTGATCAAGGGCGGCTTTTATGTCCGCAACGACGGTTACCCCTTCAAGGCTTAAAACGACAAGACGGGTTGAGACCATTAAGGCCAAAGCGACAGAATGATCTCTAGTCTATTAAGGCAAAACCGGCAGGATAGATTGACTCACTATCAGAGTCTGATTCTGGCCGAAGCGACAGAATAATTCCTGCAAAAAAGAAAACATCCTGCAAAACAACTAGATCAGTCTAAAAACACATATTATTATTAACCAATTGAACTTACTGTGCGATTTTACCTTTCGTGACATTCTCCTTTTGCTCGAAACAATCTTTGGTAAATCTGGCCAAAGCGACAGATTTACCGTGCTCATATTTGACGACTTCCGGTCGGGGCGACAGAAGTGTCGGGAGAGCTTATGATACTCCCTCTTAAAATATGACGATTTCTGCCCGGAGCGACAGAAATGTCGGGAGAGCTTGAGATACCACCCTCGAAATTTGACAATTTCCGGTCGGAGCGACAGAAAAGTCGGGAGAGCTTGTTGATGGGGGTGAAACCCGACCAGTACTCCAAGACGCGCAAGCAAGCGCCAAGCGGGGAACTCCGCGGGAAACCGGACCGGAACTCAAGTGCGCAGAGCTCTGCTTCGCTAGGAATTCTTCTACTCCAAATGACTTGCCTTTAATGAGTGGGGGGTGCCCTCTATTTATAGGGGTTCTTATTGGGGTAATCTGGTCATTTGGGCAGTAACCGCCTAACTGCCTAACTGGTCAGATTGGGTCCCGAGATCGACTTTCCAGAAATTGATTTTCTGGGGGTCGACTTTCCTGGTGATCGACTTTATTCAGAAGTCGATCCCAGGGAAGTCGATCCTCAGGAAAGTCGATCTTCCTAGGATTCGACTTGGGACCTCCCCAACCCTAGAATAGATACCTTAACTCATCTTAGGCTATCCGGACTTCTAGTTGCTGGTAGGTTGTGACCGTGTTCGGGATACTGTATCACCAGTACTCCCCCCTCCTCTGCTTATTAGATACTCTGGGATACGTCTTTTAGTACTATGGTCTGTGTGTTGGACCTTGTACTATCAGTATTCCCCCCTCTTTGCGTGCTGGGATGTGGGTTTTTGGAGATGTTCCAGGATGCGAGATCCTCTCTCACCACTTGTGATACTCCCCTTTGAAATATGACGATTTCTGGCCGGAGCGACAGAAATGTCAGGAGAGCTTATGATACTCCCCCTTTAACACCTACATAAAAATGTGCCATATTCTGGCTGAAGTGGTAGGAGTGTCGGAGAGAGTTTTTGATACTCCCTCCGAATTGTGATAACTTCTGGCCGAAGCGACAGAAGTGTCGTGGAGAGTTTGTGATACTCCCCTTGGAATGAGACGACTTCTAGCCAAAACGACAGAAGTGTTGATGAGAGTTTATGATACTCTCCTCCAAAGATGGGCGAGACGACTTCCGGCGAGAGTGACAGAAGCGTCGGAGAGAGTTTGTGATACTCCCCCTGAAATCATGCTGTTGTGACAGATTGTAGAGTTATGTTTTGGATGTTTCTGCCTGAGTTGATAGAAGTATTGAGGTGAGCTTGTGATACTCCCCTCGAAAATCATGTCAATCCGACAATTTTTAAAATATTGGTGTAACGGAAGTATTGGAGAGAGCTTGTGATACTCCCCCCGAGAATCATGTCGTCGCGACATATGAAATGATTTTTCGGAATATTTTGCAATCTTTCTATTTTGATTATCAATGAACTATCTTTTATCTTTTCTTTGCTAATCTTCCATATAAATCATATTTAAATTGTAACCTACGCTCGAAACTAGATTCACAAGCCGTAACTTAGCCACTCTGGACGCAAGTTAGACTTTGCTAACCCTCGCTTAGCCACTCTGGACGTAAGCTTGGTCGTACGAATCGTAGTTCAGTCGTCAGTTAAATTTGCGGATAATTTATATCTCCAAATTAACGCAGAGTTGCAAAGAATAGTACAAATAAACCAAAAATTAAGATGCACAATATTATTTAGAATCCTAGGGTTAGATCCGCAATTTAGGACTACAATTCTAGATTTGAACCCTGGTGTTTTAGCCAAACTCCGGCCATAGCGGTAGAGCGAATCTCAATCGTTATCAAGGCAATAGGATCATTTAGGCCAAAGCGACAAAATGACCCTTGCTCTATTAAAGCCATAGTGACAGAATAGATTTAAAACCGGGGTATCATTGATTGTAGTTGTAAATTTAGAATCTCAGGGTTAAATTCATAAATCGGAGTCGTAATTTAGATTCTTAAGTCGCACCTTGGACTTGTAAATCGTAAACTTGACTTGTAATCGTAATTTAGACTCTTTGTCGTAAATTAGATTTTGTAATCATCACTTAGACTCGTGGGTCGTAAGCTAGATCTGAGTAACGGGTGTCATCCAGCCAAAGCGATGGATTGATCCCTATGAAATTATCCCTTGTTGGTTTGCCGTATTAATCATAGAACCGTAACGTAGGCTCGAAACTGGACTCCTAAATCGTAATTTAGACATTCTGGCTGTAAACTAGATTTTGTAACCCCCACTTAGCCACTCTGGACGTAAGTTTGGTTTTATATCCCCCACTTAGGCACTCTGACCGTAAGCTTGGTTGTAATTAAGAGTCGTAATTCAGCCGTCGGTCAGATTCGCAGAATATTCCCAAACCGACTCAGAATTGCAAAAAATTATAGGTGAATTTCTTTTCATCGTAATTTAGACTTGTATGTCGTAAATTAAATTTTGAAAGAGAACTTAGATTCGTAAATATTTGGAATCTTAGAGTTTGATTCGCAAATATTCGTGAGAGTCGTAATTTAGATTCTTAAGTCGCATCTTGGACTCGGAAATCGTAAACTAGACTTGTAATCATAATTTTGACTCTTTGTCGTAAATTAGATTTGTAATCGTAATTTAGACTCTTTGTCGTAAATTAGATATTGAAAGAGAACTTAGATTCGTAAATATTTGGAATCTTAGGTTTTGATTCGCAAATATTCGTGAGAGTCGTAATTTAGATTCTTAAGTCGCATCTTGGACTCGGAATTCGTAAACTAGACTTGTAATCGTAATTTAGACTCTTTGTCGTAAATTAGATTTGTAATCGTAATTTAGACTCTTTGTCATAAATTAGATTTTGAAAGAGAACTTAGATTCGTAAATATTTGGAATCATAGGGTTTGATACGCAAATATTCGTGAGTCGTAATTTAGATTCTTAAGTCTCATCTTGACTCGTAAATCGTAAACTAGACTTGTAATCGTAATTTAGACTCTTTGTCGTAAATTAGATTTCGTAACTATCACTTTGACTCGTGGGTCGAATAGATGATAGATAATGTCGAAGCGACGGATGTCACCCAGCCGAAGCGATGGGGTGATTGATCCGCCTGAAGTGATGGATGATTATTCTAAATGTGGCATACATATCGCATAATACCTTCATGGGTTAAAGGAGACATCTATTTAGAATAATATCGTTATTACATGGTTGAGAACAATAGAAGCGACAACCAAAAGAATAGATGAGTTCTTTTGATGTTTGGTTGCCACTGACGGATGCATAGCCTATTTGGTTACTCTGGCCAATCCTATCTTTCTTCTGACAGATGATAGTTACCCACTATTAGCGTGACACACTTGATTGTGAGTGTGAACTGTGGAATTGGTTGCCATCACTGTCATAGGATTGAGAGCGTAAGCTATAGCTTTGGTGGCCATAACTGTTACCAGACAGAGAGTGTAGGATATGACTTTGGTGGCCATGACTGTTACTGGATTTAGGGTGCGAGCTATGACTTTGGTGGCCATAACTGCTAGTCGGAGACTCCTCGCTGTATCGAAGAAGACTAGTCGAGGTTTCGGACTGGGAACTTGTATCCTTGTATGTATCTTCTTTAGCATAGCGAGGTTTCTTCCGGCTGGACGGCTCGAGTTCGTCCAGCTTGTCATTGTTCTCCTCTTCTATCTCATTATACGATTGAGCTCGTTGGAAGAGGTCGGGCAGGGTCTCCACTTTATGAAGCATCAGATTCTGGGCTAAAGGGGAGAAGGGTACCAACACTCTCACGTATCCTGCTATGGCCTGACTTGGGATTAGGTTGTTTACTTTTGTCATCATCGAAGTGAACTTAATCGTGTAATCCCTCAGAGACAGTTTGTTCTGTCATAGTGTCAGTAGTGCATTGGCACTGTGTTTTATTCTGATCATCCCCACATGTTGGGCGATGAACTTGGAAGAGAGGTCCGCGAAGCTAGAGACTGAGCCAGCCGGCAGACCAGAAAACCATCGATATGCGTTGCCTTTCAGAGTGCCAGGGAAGGCCCGACACAACAACCCATTATCGGTAGTTTGCGGCTCCAAGATATTCAGGTAGAGGTTAACAAGATCCTCTGGATCTGCCGTTCCATCGTACGAGTCTATCTTCGGACACCGCCAAGATTGCGGAAAAGATTTTCTCAGGAGGTTCCTATGAAAGGGTGCCCTTCCTATTCTGCGAAAATCATGTGGGTCCCTTAGATCATGCTTTTCTTTGCGAAGCACTTCCTTGATTACCCTATTCATGAGTGTGGCATTGTAATCCCCACGGGTCGTGGAACTCGAAGGTACACCCGAGTGATGTATTGTGGACCTGTGGTGAGAACCGAGATGCTTGTTTCTCTTTGTTTCACCGTGGTTGTCTCCCATAGGAGAGTGATGCGAGTAGGATTTGGGTTGCCCTGAGATTGCAGGACTCTTTCCCTTGAGCTCTCGAAGCTCCTTGGATATTCTTGATTCGGACCGACGATGTGTACTTAAGTTTGTCTTCCTCAAATGTGGGTTAGACTTGCTTGTCGTACATCGTATGGTGGTCCGGCTCCTTGAAGCCTCTAGGTTGGTTATCCTTTTGTCCAACTTCAATATGAGAGCATGCATGTGCGTGAGCCTCTCCTGTGTTGTCGGAGTTGGGTTCACACCCCTATTTAGTGGGAGTGGTGAGGACACCTCATGTGTAAGTGATGGTGCATTAGAGGTTGGTACAGTACGAGGACCAACCCTTCTGCTAGAAGCTCTTACCGTAGTAGTAGTGGCAAGAGCTTTCTTCTGACCCTTAGGAACAGGATCCATAAATAGCCGGGATGGTTGCTTCTACCGGGCTGAAGCAACGGGCAACGAGTAGAAGTTCTTCCGAAGTGTCGAAATCTATGGGTAGGTACCTGCCCCCCCGGGTGTCACAAAACAGAAAAATTTCCGTATGATATTTCTTTGCAGTTTTGTGACCCCCTTAAGAAGTACTACTAATCCCCAAAGTTTGAAATTAGCAAAAAATGTCGCAAATTTTTTGCAATTTTTCGGCAGAAAATCGTGTCGCCGGAGGTGGTTTCTGGGATGCCTGTTTAGACCTATCCCAGAAAAGATTTCTGGCACTCTTTGGAAATTCTGCTCTTTGGTACTCGTAGAGAAAACTTTTTTCATATGATATGTGGTCTCAGAACCCCAAAATCGGATCTGGGAATTCCGGAGGTGGACCGACGAAATCACTAGAAGTGAAAAAGGTGAAAAACCCCATACTCTTTTTTTTTACCGAAACGACGAGGCGAATCCAACCGTGGCGATGGATTTTTGTTTTGGTCAAAGAGCTGGGCTATGAGTGGTCTTATTCAGCCAAAGCGATGAATGAAAACGATGATCGAATGGACGAGTTTGTCCCTAAATATGCGAGTTTGCCCCCAAATAGGCGAGTTTGCCCCCAAATAGGTAACGATATAATAATTCATATGAGGGATAATGGAGTATTTTTGATGCAATTTAGGAAAAGGGAGGACTATGAAAGGGTTAGAGATATGGGAGACACTTGGATTAGAGGAGGATACACATTTATTCGGCATTGGAGCGAGGGCAAAATCCTTAGGAAAAAAGAGATCACAAAAATGCCAATTTGGGTAACATTAATTAATTTACCTCTTCATCTATGAGATAGAAATTTTTTGAAGGTTTTGCTAGTGTTTTAGGCAAACCAATCAGGATGGACAGTGGTGAGAGAGGATGTCGCATCCTGGGACATCACCAAAAATCCAGATCCCAGCACGCAAAGAGGGGGGAATACTGATAGTACAAGGTCCAACACACAGACCATAGTACTAAAAGACGTATCCCAAAGTATCTAATAAGCAGAGGAGGGGGGAGTACTGATGATACAGTATCCCGAACACGGTCACAACCTACCAGCAACTAGAAGTCCGGATAGCCTAAGATGAGTTAATGTATCTATTCTAGGGTTGGGGAGGTCCCAGGTCGAATCCTAGGAAGATCGACTTTCCTAAGGATCGACTTCCCTGGGATCGACTTCTGAATAAAGTCGATCACCAGGAAAGTCGACCCCCAGAAAGTCGATCTCTGGAAAGTCGATCTCGGGACCCAATCTGATCAGTTTGGCAGTTAGGCGGTTACTGCCAAAATGACCATATTACCCCCATAAGGACCCCTATAAATAGAGGGCACCCCCCACTCATTAAAGGCAGGTCATTTGGAGCGAAAGGATTCCTAGCGAAGCAGAGCTCTGCGCACTTGAGTTCCGGTCCGGTTTCCCGCGGAGTTCCCCGCTTGGCGCTTGCTTGCGCGTCTTGGAGTACTGGTCGGGTTTCACCCCCATCAGTTGGCGCCGTCTGTGATGACTCGAACCCACGACAAAAGCTCCTCGACTTTTTCGAAAAAAGTGATCGACTTTTTTCCAAGTCGCCAGCTAGGGAGTCTTGCGAGGAAATCAGCCAGCAAGGGATCAACTTTTCAGAAGATCGACTTTTTCTTCCAAGGGAAAAAAGTCGATCCCTCAAGGAGCTAGGCTTTCAGGCATCGACTTCCAAGGAATCCTCCAACTGCAATAGGGATCGACTTTTTGAAGATCGACTTTTCTCCAGGCAAAAGTCGAACACTCTTTTCAAGAAAAGTCGAATACTCCAGAATGGTGGTAACTCGAAGCACTTCCCAAGGGGGAGGAGCAAATTCTAAGGAGACGCCAGAGCAACAGCCTGGCAACTCAAAAACTAAAAGGCCAGTGGGTCGACCACCCAAGGCCAATAAGAACAAAAGGACTCCCACAGGACCTGAGGCTGAACCCGAAGGTGAACCCAAGCAAACTCCCCAAGCTTCAGAAGGAGGGGAGAATCTAAACATCACGGTTCAGGCAATAGCTGAGGCCATCCGACTCCTTGCTGAGAAGGAGAAACCTTCGGAAGAACAACCTCAAAAGGGGAGACCCACAAGCAGCAAGGAACCAAGGGCTGCAGCATCAGAAACCACTCACGGATTCGTAAAACTGCCCATACAGAAGCTGGAGAAAATGAAGGAAACCATAACAGAAATGAGCAAAAAACTGGAAAATATTGAGAAGTCCAAGGCATCAATATTTCATTCAAAGGCACAACAAGAGGTGACAAGCCATCAGGCAGCACACTCCAGTATACTGCTACCCCGCAAGCCAGAGGAACAACCTCCTCCTAGAAAACCCGTATACGAGGAAAGCACGGGAGACACAGAAGGAGGAGAAAGAGGCGAAATCCCGAACTGGCTAGTGGGTATGGAAGCCTTACATAAATCACTGATGGTAAAACCAACACCTCTAAAATTCAAACTACCCAGGCTACAAATCTATGATGGGAAAATGGACCCAGTAGACCATATAAATATGTTCGTAGGAGCAATGCAATGGGCCACAGCAAGGGATGATATCCTGTGCAGAGCATTCCCGGGAACATTAACAGGGCCTACATACAGATGGTTCGTTGAACTACAGCCAGGGAGCATAACAAGTTTTGAAGACTTGAAAAAGAAATTCACTGCCCAGCATTGTGGAAACACAAGGGTCAGAAAGGGCACGGAATCATTATTTGCAATCAAACAGAATGGAGATACGCTTCGGAATTACACAACTAAGTTCACAGAAGCCATGCAGAAAATCTCTGACCTAAACACAACAATTGCAATCTGCGCATACTCAAAGGGGCTAGACATGAACACACCATTAGCAATAAAGCTAAATGTTAGTAATGTAAAACGCATGGAAGACCTGCTAACAAAGGCCCAGAAATACATAAATTCCGAAGAGTATGAAAAAGAAAAAGAAAGAGGTGCCATAAGCTATAAAAAAGCATATGAAGCACCAAAGAAGAAATATCAAAAGTTTGAAAAAGGAGAACCATCTTGGAGACCAAAACAAGTTGGAAAGGTCTACCAGACATCTGAGGAGTTTAGAAAACCAAAATACCCAAGGTATGAAGACTTAGGGTTTACGGTTTTCAGCACTCCAAAGGAGGAAATCTACAGCAAAGAAAAAGGAAGAATAAGGTTTCCTCAACCAGAAGAATTAAACCCTGCAACAAAAGAGGCCCGAACAAGGGGGAACAGATACTGCAAGTTCCACAAGGACTACGGGCACAACACAGAAAATTGCAGAGAGCTAAGCACTTTCCTAGACATACAGGCAAAAGAAGGAAAGCTTAAGCAATACGTAAACAAAGTAGAAAGGGAGCGACAAGGTCGCAAGGACTCAAATAACAAGGGTAAGCGACAACGCTCAAAAAGTCCCGACTCAGGTACTAACCACAAGAGGAGGATAATAGATTAAATCTTCGGCGGAGGATCGATAGGAGAAAGCAGAAAGTACTCGCAAAAGTTAATATACGAGCGAGGAAAGGAATAAGCTTCTCTGAGGAAGATCCAGCCCGCACAAAGATACACCATTCATAAGTCTAAATGAAATAGACAATAGCACACTATATCTAGTTACGCAAGTCGGAACAACTAACCGTGTCCACCCTTGCGGCATTCGCATGGAAGGCAGAGCAGATTCTAAAGGGTCAACTCAGCTGATACCCTCAAAGAGGGGGCAGAAAGAGGCACTAGTTGACTCAACATCTACACCTCCGTGCAATCCGATCATGATACAGGCAGAATACTGGAGAAAACCTTTAATAGAATACATTGAAGGGTAGAAACTCCCAGAGAACAGGAATAAAAGGCGTAAATTATGAACACGCATTCCAAGATGCTGCCTAATTGGTGACATTCATCATAAGAAACCCTATGATGGAACTCTAATAAAAAAGATACATCAGGAGGTATGCAAAATACATCAAGGGGGGAGGTCTCTAGCCCAAAGAATAATAGGGTAGAGGCACTTCTGGCCCATACTAAAGAAAGAGGCAATCTTACCTGCAAGAAAATGCAAGGCATGCCAGATTCATAAAAGCATACGATCAATAGGGGTAGTAAGCCCCATCCCCTTCGCAATGTGGGGGTTAGATATTGTATCAACAGGACAGGCTAAATTTATATTTGTGACTGTCGATTACTTCACTAAATGGGTCGAGGCACTAGCTGTACCCAAGATAACTCAAGGAGCATCAACAAAGTTTGTCTTCAAGTGCATAATGTGCAGATTCGGTGTTCCAATGCATATAGTGACAGATAATGGGACACAGTTTACCGGTGGGGAGTTTACGAGATTGTGCGAGAACATGGGCACTAGAATCCATTTTTCATCGGTATACAGACCACAGGGTAATGGGCAAGTAGAAGTCACAAACAAAGCCATCGTTCAGGGACTGATGAAAAAAGTCGAACAGGCCAAAGGTTCGTGGGCAGATCTGCTACCAGAGATCCTGTGGGCGCATAGAACCACTGAAAAGACACCCACCGGAGAAACTCCGTTCTCACTAGCATATGGAATGGAAGCACTAATCCCAACAGAGCTAAGCATTCCAACAGTCAGAGTATTATCCTATGACATGGAAGAAAACATGAGATCATGTGCGACAACTCTAGACTTGGTGGATGAGCTTAGGGATAATGCACAGGCAAAGAATGCAGCTTACAAACAAAGTATCGCTAGATATCACGACAAGAATGTCAAGGGTAAAGCGATAAGAAAAGGGAGCCTAGTATGGAGAAGAGCGAGTGTCGGCAGAAAGGACTGCTCTAAAGACAAACTAGGCGCGAATTGAGAAGGGCCATATGTGGTGGAGGAAGAACTCCGACCAGGCACGTACAAGTTAAAACGGGAAGATAGAACAGGCATTCCCAACACTTGGCACGCAGATAACCTACAGTCGTATTTTTAACAATCAAGTAGGATTATAGTACTCGTTGTAATAGTTTGAACTACTTAACTAATGTGTTGTTTAGTTAGCTACTATTGGTAATCAGAACACTTACAAAACATTCCATATATTGATTTAACATGAATTACAAAGGAATGTAGATACAAGTTACAAGGAATAAGATAGAGAATTAATCTATTTAGGAGGGAGGGGTGAATCTTTAGAACCCTCTGCACCATTGTTGTCTTGATCTTCTACAGAGAAATCTTTGTCAACGGTAGCAGTAGTGTTGTTCACCGGAGCCTCCTCTTCTTCATCTTCTTCATCTTCTTCATCCTCTTCTTCCGCAAGCGCCCGATTTCGGACTTCAGTAGCTTCTTTGGGGTACTTGCGGGCCCAGTTATGGACATCCTCAGCCTCGAAACCAGGGCAGACATGAGGACCCAGATCCACCAAATCATTGTAATCTCGCACGTTGGCGAGAAAATCAACTTTAAGCTTCTCCAAATGGTCATTCATGCGTTGAAGCTCCTCAGTCATGCGTTGGGCCTCCTCAGTCTTTTCTTGGTCTACTTCCTCCAGTTGCTTTATCTCCTTTTTGCAATCATCCAGCGACTGGGAGAGCTTCTTATTTTCCTCTTCCCCTTCGTTCAACCGTCGGGTAAATATATCATTTTGCGCCCGGCAAGAACGAAGGTTCGCCTCAGTATTCTCAGCCTGCCGGGTGATATCGACAATCATCGAATCTTTGATTGAAACCCTGGCACGTTGAGAAGCTAATTCCATCTCTGCAGCCCCCAACTCCCCGTTGACTTTAGAGAGTTCCTGCTCCTTATCTCTCAAGAGATTCTTCTGAGCAGCCCAGTCCTCAGCCAAATTCTTGTTGGTAGCAGAAAGAGTAGAGGCGTCTGAAGCTTTTTGCATGACCTCGCCTTCCAGATCTTTACATCGGCGCTTCACCCTCTTCAACTCATCTTCCATAGACTGGTAGTCACGAAGACGAGACAGGGAAGAGAGGCGGCCTTGAAACAAATAAGCGAGCTGCAAAAAGAGAGAACGAGTAAGAATATACTCATAAAAATATATAAATAAAAAAGTACTCACGTTGCTCAGATTCTGTCCGATTTCTTCGACAGTCCGGTCCATCGGATACCCAGATATAGTCCGCAACGTAATTTGGGCGGCATCCGTGTCAGCAACCAGCGGGAACTTGGTCCCATAATTCCGGGGGTGGGAACCTTGATAACCCGGCAATTGTGTCTCCCGGGTAGAAGAATATGTGTACCGACCCCGGGAGGACTCCCCAGTATAATATCTCCCGCGCGGAGGAGTTCTTCGCCTAGGGGAGTGTCTCCTCGACTTCCTCGGAGGAGATGAGTCGGTCCTAGGGGAGGAGTTCGTTTTTTGTTTCTTTTTTCCGACCCCTCGGGCTGGGCGTCCTTCCCAGCAGTTCTCTCTCGCTCCTCTTCTGAAGTGCGAAAGAAGGAAGCGAGCCTGGCAGCAGCAGGAGACTACACAGGAGTATTCTTCCCCTCAGCAGGTACCTCCCCCTCCTCAACAGGTTGTTCTTCTTCAGGAGGAGTGGGAGTGGGCGCCCTTGTGTAAGTGTTCTCATGGGCGCGGCGCCTCAGATGTATGGCATCAGAAGGTTTAGAGGCAGATACATAAACCTTCGTGCTCGTTTCATTCTGCCCAACGCGTTCAGGGACACCTCCAGGGTTATGCATATAAAAATCTGTAAGAAATCAAAACAGAGTTAGTAAAAGTGCATACGCATAAGAAACAAAAAGAAAAACAGGCAAAGGAAGACCTTGTCGGTTAAAAGTGTCATCAATCACGTGAGCAATAGGCACAGCGATAGGATGTAGAAAGGCCAGCCTTTGCACAGAAGCTCCCTCATCCTCGGTCAGAACAGGACGGGGAGTAGGCTTACGACCACTAGTGGATGCAGGGAGAAGTCTGCTACTAGGACATAGCCTGCAATCCACAAAAATAAACTCACTCTTGTTCCGCCTGGTCGGAGGATCTTTCAAGAGGGCGGAGTGAGTGACAGAGGAGGCACGACTGGCACATGCAATAAAAGGGCTGCCCTTCTTCGGATTTTGAAAAGTGAAGAAGTGGAAGAACAGCCGAGCAGTGGGGATTATGCCAGCATCCCTGAGAATATTAATAAAGCCCCTGACATAAAAGAAAAAGGCGGCACCCATATGAGAAATACATAATCCAGAATACAAAAGGATTTCACTAACTAGAGAAGGGATCAGAAGGATCGGAAAGTTAGTAAAATAGATACGGTGAAGTGCCAACATAAAATAAGGGGGCACATCACCGGTATTCTCAGAAGGATACGCCCAGTACACTCTCTCTCTAAGTTCTAACCCCCTCAAAATTCTTTGGGTGGCATCCAAGGAAAGGGTGTTAGAGCATTTGCCCGCGTTGGAGGAGAGAGGGTAGCCCGGAATGTCAGTGAGGGAAACTGTACAGAAGGAACCATACCCAGTCCCATACTCACCCCGATCAAGGATAGGGACAACGTGGAAACCGTTGCGAAGAAGGACGGACCACCGGCGCCAAGAGCCATCCATCTCCCGATAGAAGGATGGGGCGCTTTTCTCCTCAAGGGGAGAAGGAAAAGGGTACTACTCCTCTGTCTCAGGAGGATAATCTAGGGGAGAGTCCTCTAAAATATGAACGTTCTGACTACAGACTTCGGGAGGAAGTTGAGCAGAACCGTCTGTAGCCCCGGATGGCTCCTCCGCAATAGGAACCTCCTCAAGAATAGCAGACAAAATAATTGTAGGAGGAGGAGTCCTAGAAGTAGAAGGAGGGGTGCCTCCAATTTCTACATCCCGCTCAGGAGAAGAGGAGCTGCAGGAGGAAGAACCCGAGCTCCCCGAACCGGATGTAGAAGACCCCGAACTAGAACGTGCGGGGGAAGAATGGGGAAAACCTACAAACAAAAAAACAAACAAAAGGTAAGTTACGAAAGAAAAAATAATAATAACTTACTAGGTATAGGCTTGCGCGTACGACGAGAAAGAGCTTTTCGCTTACTTCCAACAGGAGAGGAGGAAGGCGAATCAACTCTAGGCTCGACCACGGCAGGAGTAGTCTGAACCACGGCAGGAATAGACTCAACTACGGCAGGAGCAGTCTGAGCCTGAGGGCTAACAACAATAGCCCGCTCCTCGTTGGGAGGAAGGTCTTTCTGCGAGTCCTTATCAGAAGACATTATAACAACCTGCACGAAGAACATGGTAGTTAGCCTAAGTTGTGGCAAAAGTCGATCCCAAGAAAAGTCGATCCAGACTTCAGGGAATCGAACTAGTATAAGGGAAGTCCACCTCAGAAGTCGATCCCAGGGAAGTCGACCTCATAAGTCGATCCCAGGAAAGTCGACCTTCAGGAGACAAGGGCCTCAGGAAGTCGACCCCAGTAAATTCGAACCAAGGGAAGCACTTCGGGAGCGCAAAGGCTATACCCATGGAAGTCGATCCCAGTAAAAATGGATCCAACTTAGGAAAGTCGATGACAAGGCGTCAAACCTCACAAAGTCGGACCACAGTCCAAAGGGGAACAACTTCGAAAAGGACCGACTTTCAGAAAAGTCAGACCCCAAGGAAGTCGAACCCGGTGCAACCTCAGAAGAGCCCGACAACAAAAGTCGGACCCCAGAAAGCTGCACCTCCAAGGCTCAAGTCGAAGCCTTACGCGCGCTGGAAGTCGAAGCGGAGAAGCGGGATGTCGAAGCGAAAAAGCCTGAAAGTCGATGCGAGAAAGTCGATCAGTCGGAGCGAAGAAAACGAGTGGGAAACAAATGAACCCCCCTCCGCTATTTATAGGGGAAAGTCGAAGACGGACCGTCGCGGGCACTGTTCATCCGGGTTGACCCGTTGAGCCGGAAAGCCCACGGGCCCGGCAGGCCCAAGACAGCCCGGTCCGAGAAAAACCCCAAAATCCGACTAGATGGCATCGACATTTCAGGAAAGGGCATCAACATTTCAGGAAAGGGCATCGACATTTCAGGAAAAGGCATCGACATTTAGCAAGGAATTCGAAACCTTCAAAACAGAAGGTTAAGATCGACATTCCACAGAAAATTAAGTTCGACATTCCCAGAAGGGGGATAGACGTCGACATTTATCAAGGAATTCGAAACCTTCAAAAGAGAAGGTCAGGATCGACATTCCACAGAAAATTAAGTTCGACATTCCCAGAAGGGGGATAGACGTCGACATTTATCAAGGAATTCGAAACCTTCAAAACAGAAGGTCAGGATCGACATTCCACAGAAAATTAAGTTCGACATTCCCAGAAGGGGAATAGACGTCGACATTTATCAAGAAATTCGAAACCTTCAAAACAGAAGATCAGGATCGACATTCCACAGAAAATTAAGTTCGACATTCCCAGAAGGGGGATAGACGTCGACATTTATCAAGGAATCCGAAACCTTCAAAAGAGAAGGTCAGGATCGACATTCCACTGAAAATTAAGTTCGACATTCCCAGAAGGGGGATAGACGTCGACATTTATCAAGGAATCCGAAACCTTCAGAATAGAAGGTCAGGATCGACATTCCAGCACTAGTCTGATCGACATCCTCAGAAAAAGATGGGATCGACTTTTGAGCAACATCGACATTTCCAGGGAGAAATGAGATCGACTTGTCAAAAATCCGACATCTTCAGAAAAGGATAGAATCAGCAGTCAAACAACATCGACATCCTCAGAAAAAGTTGGGATCGACTTTTGAGCAACATCGACATTTCCAGGGAGAAATGAGATCGACTTGTTGTCAAAAATCCGACATCTTCAGAAAAGGATAGAATCAGCAGTCAAACGACATCGACATCCTCAGAAAAAGGTGGGATCGACTTTTGAGCAACATCGACATTTCCAGGGAGAAATGAGATCGACTTGTTGTAAAAAATCCGACATCTTCAGAAAAGGATAGAATCAGCAGTCACACGACATCGACATCCTCAGAAAAAGATGAGATCGACTTTTGAGCAACATCGACATTTCCAGGGAGAAATGAGATCGACTTGTTGTCAAAAACCCGACATCTTCAGAAAAGGATAGAATTGGCAGTCACACATAGACATCTTCAGAAAAATATGGTATTGACCAAAAGAAAATACCGACTACACTGACGTACTTCAGAGTAAAGGTGTAAGTCGAGTAAAGGAAAAGGTAAAAAAGTATATTTATTCAAAATTACAAAAAATGATGAATGAAAAATATTACAGGTTCCTAATTAAAATTGATACGGCGACGCAAGCGGCGAGGGACCTGATCCAGCGGAGAAGCACCGCGGCGGGGACGCCTCCGACGTCGGCCACGAGGAGGGACAACAGAAGAGGAGGCGGGCAGAAGATCGCCGCCAGACCATTCTTCAAAAATGGATTCTCTAGCAGCAACAGCAACACTCTGCCGCTCAACAATAAGTTGGCGCAAAGAAGGAAGATCCAAGGCCGACGACCGAGGATCCAAAATATTCAGAATTCGATCCAGCTCCTCAATCTCTCCCAGAATAAAATCAGCAAAGAGACTCACAAAAAGAAGATTGTAGGTTAGGGTTAGGGTTAGGGTTAGGGTTAGGGTTAGACGAGGGTTAAGCTCAAACAATAATCCTCACCTACGGATGAACGTAGTAGACGAGGAATCACACCCAAACCTCAGTCGCAGAAAGGCGAGCAAAAGGAGGGGGCAAGTATGTAAAAATAACCCTCACCTACGGAGGAACGTAGGTAGACGAGGGATCACGCCCAAACCTCAGTCGCAAAAAGGCGAGCAAAAGGAGGGGGCAAGTATTCAAATAACAATCCTCACCTACGGACGAACGTAGGTAGACGAGGAATCACACTTAGCCTCAGTCGCAAAAAGGAGAGCAAAAGGAGGGGGCAAGTATTCAAATAACAATCCTCACCTACGGATGAACGTAGGTAGACGAGGAATCACACTTAGCCTCAGTCGCAGAAAGGCGAGCAAAAGGAGGGGGCAGGTATTCAAATAATAATCCTCACCTACGGATGAACGTAGGTAGACGAGGAAGCACACTCAACCCCTATCGCAGAAAGGCGGACAAAAGGAGGGGGTCGGGTACTCTCAAAACCCGCCACAGGGAAGAGAACCCAAACAGTGCTCAAAGATAGCTCAGGCAAGGCGTCAAGGTGGGCAAGCAGGGTTCCGCGGGAGAATCGGGCCAGACAGGTGTAGAGAGGGGGGGAATACTTGGCAAAAGCGCGTGACAACCTCCGTGGAAGCATAGATACAACCTCGCAGGCGTAGAGAGGGGGGGAATACTGGTGAGAGAGGATCTTGCATCCTGGGACATCACCAAAAATCCACATCCCAGCACGCAAAGAGGGGGGAATACTAATAGTACAAGGTCCGACACACAGACCATAGTACTAAAAGACTTATCCCAAAGTATCTAATACGCAGAGGAGGGGGGAGTACTGGTGACACAGTATCCCGAACCCGGTCACAACCTACCAGCAATTAGAAGTCCGGATAGCCTAAGATGAGTTAAGGTATCTATTCTAGGGTTGGGGAGGTCCCAGGTCGAATCCTAGGAAGATCGACTTTTCTGAGGATCGACTTCCTTGGGATCGACTTCTGAATAAAGTCAATCACCAGGAAAGTCGACCCCCAGAAAGTCGATCTCTGAAAAGTCGATCCCGGGACCCAATCTGATCAGTTTGGCAGTTAGGCGGTTACTGCCCAAATGACCATATTACCCCCATAAGAACCCCTATAAATAGAGGGCATCCCCCACTCATTGAAGGCAAGTCATTTGGAGTAGAAGAATTCCTAGCGAAGCAGAGCTCTGCGCACTTGAGTTCCGGTCCGGTTTCCCGCGGAGTTCCCCGCTTGGCGCTTGTGTGCGCGTCTTGGAGTACTGGTCGGGTTTCACCCCCATCACTCCCCATATCATTATTGTGTCCGATGATGATGAGAAAGTGCCACCTCAACCCGAGTATTTACCACCTCAACCCGAGTATTCTTGGTCGTCGGAGTCCAATACTTCCATTTCCGACCCTTCCCGGGACCCCAACGTCATACCAATGCGGATGTGGGGGGTGTCTTCTGAATGTCATGTTGTAAATGGGAAATGTCCATCTGAAGACTCCGTCACCTTTCCACAGGCCTTGTATGATTTGCCGGAGGATGTCATTCCGGGATTCATTCCACAACCAACCTACTGCAATGATGTTCAAATTCCGAACCTTCCCCAAACCCCCATCACACTTCCGTTTCCCATCTCCTCCCACACAGTTCCTTCTATGAACAACAATATACACAACCATGCCAATGAATATTATGAGTATTTTTATGAAAATCATTCCCAATATCAAAACCAAACATTCCCTAGCACCTTTCATGACAACATTTTTCACACCACATAATATGTGTCTATATTCATTCCTATTCCGCAACCTCCACAGTATGTAACGAACACCTTTGTGTATTACAACATTTACCCTTTCTAAGCATCTCAAAATCAATTCAATACCCCTCATATTATTGATATTATGATTCAACAAAGATTTGCAAATGAAGGTGATGGCCAGTACTAAGCTCGCACAAGACGTTCAATCTAAATTTCAAATTTTCTTCATGTTGGCGTTAGCTTTTAATATTGTCAGTATAACCTATGTGTTGTAACCAAACATAGGGATTAGTTTTTAGTTTTCATATTCGAATGCAGTTATGTTTTTCCTTTCGTAGTCGTTCATATATCAATAGACTTGTAATATTTTTCTTCTTTTCCTAACGTCTAATGAAATGTTTAATTTTCAGTCAATATTTTTACTTGTACTCTCACTGTGTCAGGTAGCCAAATTTTAACCAACCCACCTTTCAACGAATATATCGAACACCCATATATGTCATACTTCTCATACCTATTATTCATGTATTTATTCTGCGTTATCAGTCGTAGTACATCTAGTATTCTTACTATATTTGTTCTGCTATACATATCGTACTACGTACAGTATTCTTGTCGTTCGCATACCAATGTTCTAGTCGTATTGTGTGAAATCTTAATATGTATTATCCATTGCTATTTTTTCCCTTCTCCTTCCCTTCAGCTATCCATCCTAAATCTGTCAAATTGAATTTTTAATCTTATTTATCATTTTTTTCAGCATTTTACAAACTTTTCTAATTTGTCATGGACTCATCAAGTCAAGAGAACAATGATGTTGATTTACAATCAAGGTAATTTAACGATATATACGCAATAAATTCGCTTTTTTATCATGCAGCGTTACTAGTATTGATCATCCGTCGACCGGAATGTCCTTCAATACCCTAGAAGATGCTGAGAATTATTACTACCGATACGCCGGTGGTATAGGATTCTCCGTTCGTAAGAGTACCACATATTTTAATACTGAAGGTCTATATAGACGTACCTTAGTATGATCTAAAGAAGGGAAAAGCAACGCGATCATTCCATGTTCATCTACCTCATCCAACGTACCCCGAAATATTTGAAATCCTAGAACCGGGTGCGAAGCTAGAATTACTTTTGTTCTTAAGGACCACAAATGGTTTGTACCCATATGCGTCACATCACACGATCACTTGCTAGCCACACCTAAGAAAAGGCGGTTTCTTACAAGCAATCGAATAATCACACCTCACACCAGGAACATTATTCATGACCTGGAAGCTAATAATGTTGCCCCAAGTCAAAAATTCTCGTATGTCGCAATGCAAGAAGGAGGTATCGAGAATTGTCCTTTCACAATGGTAGACTACTACAATCTGAGAAGAGATGATTTGAGAAATCTGAAGGTTCACGACGTAGATTTCCTGTTAGAGAAATTGGAATCTCTAAAAGTCGATGATCCTCAATTTTACTCCTCCTATGTCTTCGATGATAAAGGTAATTATTATACCATATTTCTTCTCGCATTTCATAGAATATGTTGTAATTAGGACTGCCTTTTGTAGATGCACTTCAACATTTTTTTGGGCCGATTTCACTTGTATTGAAAATTTCCAAAAATACGGTACAGCAGTTACATTTGACACTACATATAACACTAATAGGTACAAATTGATTTTCGGGATGTTTTGCGGCGTCAATAATCATAATTCTTCCATTCTATTTGCATTTGGAATCCTTGCAAATGAGGTTGTCGAATCATTTGTATGGCTATTTGCTGAGCTTAAAAAATGCATGGGTCAATCACCAAAAACAATAATCACTGATCAAGACCCAGCAATGAATATTGCTTTGGCTACTGAATTTCCCGATACATTTCATAGACTATGCATATGGCACATTACTCATAAATTACCAGATAAGGTCGGTGCCGTTTATAGAAAGAAAGATCAGATGGACAGATTTCATAATTTCTTACATTCTTCGAATACAGTAATGGAATTTGAGGAGAATTGAAATTCTTGGACACATGACAATGGAATTGAAGATAATCCTTGGCTTCAGTTTATGTATGGACTATGACGAAAGTAGTGTCCTATATATTTGATTAACTATTTCTTTACAGGAATGCAGAGCACTCAACGTAGTTAAGGAATGAATTCTTTAGTAAAGTCAAAGGTACATAGATATTCTACGTTATATGAATTTGTTGGGTGCATTGAAACTGTTTGTAGAAGATAAAGGAATAAACAAGAAGAACTAAATCACAGAAATTTAGATGCACCCCCAATGCTGATCACCAATTTGAAAATAGAGGCATCTTTGCTTAATGTATATACTTCACATTCCTTCCAAGTATATTAACATCAGGTCCAACAAAGTTTTATGTATTATATTAACCCAATTGTAAGTGTACATTAGATACATCTTCTAATCAATGTTGTAGCCTCCAATTTACCTACCCTAATTACTAATTTATTTCATTTTTTATTAGGATCATTCTAATTATCAATCAGTTGGCATCTATACACAACTTTTGTCGTCGATGATCGATATCTCCAAAGGAATTGATCAACCTCAATGTTCTTGCAGAATGTTTTCTTCGACGAATATACCATGTCGACATATTATTTGTTTGTTCACCTTCATGGCGATTACCGATTTACCTTGTAGCCTCATCTCAGATAGGTGGTTCTGTACGGAGAAGAAAAATTCTACATTGCCAAATTCTAGCTCGTCTCTGCAGTTGAAATTAATTTTCTCAAGGTGTGCTGAAATATCAGGACGAAGTGTGGATTTGAAAGATAAACTACTGTCAGCATTGACTGAATGTGTATTGCAATTTGAACAGAGAAATGACATTCAGGTGATTACCAAATCTAATACAGGATCAATTACCAGGTTCGATGATCTCGATAATTCGAGGCCTAATGTATCTAATCCAAAAACTGCAAAGACGAAGGGTAGTGGTAAGAATGTTGGTCGACCTAGTAAAGCAGATCCGAGATTTAAAAGCCATAGGGAGATTAATACCCCCAAAAAGAGACTATACAAAAAATGTAAAATGCCAGGACACTATGCTACAAAGTGTACGAACATAGTTCAATCGTAGTATCTCATTATCTGCTTGTAATCTAACTACGATATTTTTTTTATTACTGGTTTACTATTTCTTCATCAGGTCGATTGACGTACTTTGCAATTATTGATTTCCTTCTACAATTATGAATACTCCAATTTCATTTATAATAGTTTATAAAATATTTCATTCCTTTGTTCGTAGTACAAACTATCACTATTTATTAAACCAAGATAGATAAGTTATGTTCTCGATGCATGTCTTAAACATTGAAGCTCTAATCTTCTGATTCATTGTTTTCTTCCAATCCAAAATAATACGATCGTCTAATGGTTTCACCTTATCGAATATTTCATCAACATACAAATTAATGTCATGTATCATATATAGACTTCCGTCAGTGCCTCGGTTGTTTCCTATGGGTGTGGTATGCACTCAATACATCTTGGTTCGTCCTTTACGTCCATAATTTTTTTGAAGAAATACGATAACCATAAACCTGCAATATTTTATTTGCAAAATTATATTACAACCAATCTCAAATTTTAAAAGAATAACGTACCGCGTGTCCTGCTTGTTCTGAGTTATTCTTTCCCTTCCATTTGTAGTTTGAATCGTAATGATAATATGTATTATTTGACCTATTCCATGCCAAGAAATGTCAATGGCCATTGCTCTTCAATGGTATGATTATATGAAGTCCATCTTCATAGAAATTTCCTCGCATACCACATATTACAACGTCGTCGAAAATTTTTAACCTGTTGTCGTCGACCTCAGTAGGTGATCCCATGACAAATCGATGATCTTTGGTATCGAAGATACCACTTCGGACAAATTATATTTTCGCATATAGTGTAGGATCATTCTGGACAAGCTCTACATGAATAATCGACGTGTATATATTTACAATCTTCACCATTATATAAAAAATGTTGGCATCATATAAAATAATTGACAATAATCATATTGCATCAAAATGTAGACGTACTGCACAATTATAAACTTTATGTTGCTTAATGTCTTGGACATCCTGACCCCTACATTTTATTAAGGGATTGACATGTAGTATAAATATCTTTCCGACGAATCTAGGAAAATTTCCGTTTTAATTATAAATGTTCGTTCTATAATTGAAAAGAAAAATTTAATAATCTACTCACGAAGAGTTTTCTATAATATCCTTATTTGATTCCGATTTCTTTGTCAAAGGTCTACGATTCTCTTTCTCAGCTTCTGTGTCCATTTCTTTCAATTTTCTATCAGCAGCCTACATCATTTAAAGTGACATTCAATATTCATGAATTTAGCAATCAATACATCAAATATTTGAAAGATAACATTATTATACCTCCTCTGCTCTCTTATCCTTGACTCTTCGAATCATGGAAGGCATCTGTGGTGTTTCGATATTTTCATTTGGACTAAAGTCAATACGGCGTGCAACATTCTCCAGATCTTCTGTAGATATTTTTTCCTTATGGAAATGGTTTCTTCAATTCGGTCTACTGTAGCCGCAGCTGATGCCCAAAATTCTTGAGATGTCGTTTGAGGGCTAGGTTGTTTTACTTTCATTCTTGCTACAGTCTTGCCCAAATCAGGAAATGCCTGGCTCATTGTTTTCTTTTGATACTCATACTTTAATTGCATTTCATTGTAATATATTCCGTTGGGCATTGGTGAGACATGCCTGATTACGTCAGTCACTCTCAACAACGCCCTTCAACAAGAACTAGGGTTCCGTCGCTTTATGCCAGACCACCGGAGAGTTCCCAGACTGGCCCATTAGGAGTGACATTGCTTCCCTCCGAGTTTCAGGATCAGCATTGAAATCGGGAAGCGACACACCAGAAGTATAGGGCACGTAACCAGTAGGGGGTGATTGTGCAGAGCGAGAACTTGATCCCTTCTCGAAGGTCCGACGAGGTTCAGCACGCTTGATCTTCTTCCTTAGTCGAATGAGCTTGCCCTCTCGGAACCGCTTGCGCATGTAGAGAGGAGCGGCGTCAAAGTATAAAAGCGATCGCTTTTTTCTGCCCTTCAACTCCTTCTCTGTTGGTGGTTGCTGAGCTTCTTCCACGTCCTCAAAAGTGAAGTCTTCCCTTTGGCAAAGGACAAAGGGAACACCGCGCGGCACAGAGTATTCAGTCAAGGTCCGCGCTATCCGATCAGAGGCTTCAATATCCCTCGTAGTCAACCCAATCGAAGCATTCATATGCACTCGATGGGGATCATTCCACGCTTCCCGGTTCCCGGGAAGAAACTCAGAGGTGATGAAGAAGAACTCCTTCTTCCAGTTACATCCAAAATTCGTCGGCAGTTCATCGACGATATTTTTGTCAAAGTGACGTCGCGTAAATCCAACGCGAGCAAATCCTGACTTCTCTTTCACAAGCTTGTAATAGTGAAGGAACAAGCTTGCGGTTGCATTAATCTTCAAACCCCATCAAATATTTAGGAAACCACGTAGGATCACGAAGAATCCCGCCGGGAGCTGCGACAGGGACACTTCAAAAGTAAGTAGCACTTCACTTATTATCTCTGGAATCGGTAGTTCAGAGAAGTGCTTAAAGTAGATCCGTGGAATAGCCTGGAAATCCGGGGGTGGAAGATTCGCAGGCTGGTAACGCGATATCCAGAATCGCAGATGCCCAGAGATCTGAGTCCCCAATAGCAAGCCTCGAGCGTCGCTCGCGTTAAGGTTGGAAGGGGGTTCAGTCCATCAGAACCATCCAAGGTTGCATGAGTCATCACTTGCTCGAATTCGCCGTCCCCGGAGCGGCCTATTGGGAGCAACCTTGGTTCGCCATTCACGGCAGCTTCACTGTGAGCGAACCCAATGGATTCAAAGCTCCAACGTACGTATCCAAATCAAGGTCCGGATCTCGACTGGAATCCAAGTCCACGGGAGGTGGCGGAGTTCTTTCAACAGAGTGCCGGCTCGCTCTACGGCGTGGGTTGGAAGCACCACGGTCTACATGCAACGCCTCTTCGAAATTTATGTTCAGAGGCGGGGGGACCCCCTCATTTTGTCTGGGCACATGAATTTTGCCCTTACCAGTGGTGCGTCTTCTTTTTCGTCTAAGAGAGCCATCACCCACAGATGACTCCCGGTGCGGGTTCAGTCCCGACACAATATGACCTTCTGCGTTCACGACCAATGGAGCGGTGTGGCGCACAGAAGAGTCATCAACCTCCATGGGACTCGCCGACTCAGGCCCTCGAGTCGCCGATCCAATGACAAGGATCGGCGAGTCACAGGCAGCAGTCGCCGACCCAGTGGCACCTGAGCCTTGCCCTCTCCGCTTGAAAGATTTTCCCTTGATGGGCCCAGTCTGTGTCTCCGACTCCACGATGGGAATCGCCGACACAGAGGACTCGGGAATCTCTCCCAGCTCAAGAGGCTCTCACACGACTACAAGGGCCCTGCACTGTATCGCCAACTCCACAAGGGGAGTCGCCGACACTGGCGAAGCGCCAAGAAGTTCGTGCACAGAGGCACTCATGTCCACAATGGAAGGTGGAACTCCCGGAGTCGTCGACTCAACCCCTCTGTCAAGAGAGGGAATCGGCGACTCTACGGTGTTCAGTACCTCATCCAAACCAGCTGTTATCTCAGCAACAAAGGCTGACGTTTCAGATTCGTTCAAGAAATGGGAATCCTGGGAAGACATTGCGTGGGAATCGTCGATTCAAGAAATGTAACAAGAGAATCGGCGACAAAAAATTCTAGGGTTTTAGGCGATTGAGAAGGGGAAAAGTGTTGTGAGGTTTTGGGGAGAACTCCACTATTTATAGCCCCTAGGAAAATTGCAAAAAACCCCTAGAAAATCCAAAATTTACAAAATATGAGATCGGGAATCGATCTCCAAATCCCCCGTATTACGCCACTGTCGCCGACTAAACAAAGTAGTCGCCGACTCCAAACATAATCTCGCAGTACTGTGAGATACATTTCTTTATTTGGAGATTTTGCATATATTCCCCGTATATTCTCCAAAATATCCCAAGGATCTCCCAAAAAGATCCGACGGTTACGCTAGGAGTCGCCGATCCCTAGAGGGAGTCGCCGACTCACAGGGGTAAAAAACAAAATGCCCCCCTGCAGTTACCCAGACCTTAGGTGTCGCCGATTGGTAGCCTCCAATCGCCGACTCCGGGTAAAATAACAGCAAAACTGCCCCAAGTGCATGTTTTCGTCAAAATTCAAGGGGGGAGTGTCACAAGCTCTCCCGACACTTCTGACGCTTCGGCCAGAAGTCGTCACTTCTCAGGAGGGAGTATCACAAGCTCTCTCCATCGTTAGGGTTCCAAATTACAAGTTAACCCTCGAGTGTCGAATATTTTCGATTCGTCGCCTACTCTATCTCTGGTAACTCCACGTTAATCTGGAGGTATAAGTTATCTGTAAATTTAACCGTAGGCTGAGCTACGATTTGTACGACCAAGTCTACGTCCAGAGTGGCTAGCGATAGGGTTAGCAGAGTCTAATTTACGTCCAGAGCGGCTAAATTACGACTTGTGAATCTAGTTTCGGGCCTTAGTTACAATTTAAAGGGTAATTTATATGAAAGATTAGCAAAGGAAAAACAATAGATAGTTCACCGACAGTCACATACTTCGAAAAACACTCGTCGCAAATGTTTGTATGTCACAAGGGCACAATTCGCGAGGGGGAGTGTCACAAGCTCTCCCGACACTTCTGTCTATAGGATGGAAGTCGTCACATTTCGAGGGGGAGTATCACAAGCTCTCCCGGCACTTCTGTCTATAGGATGGAAGTCGTCACATTTCGAGGAGGAGTATCACAAGCTCTCCCGGCACTTTTGTCTATAGGATGGAAGTCGTCACATTTCAGGGGGGAGTATCACAAGCTCTCCCGACACTTCTGTCTATTTAGATAGAAGTCGTCACATTTCGAGGGGGAGTATCACAAGCTCTCCCGGCACCTCTGTCTATAGGATGGAAGTCGTCACATTTCAGGGGGGAGTATCACAAGCTCTCCCGACACTTCTGTCGCTCCGGCCAGAAGTCGTCAAAGAAATTGAGCACGGTAAAATCTGTCGCTTCGGCTAGATTTACCGATGACAAATTTGAGCAAAGGAGGGACATCACGAAAGGTAGATCACACGGTAAGTTCAATAATAAATATATGCATTTTCGAACTGATCTAGTTGTTTTGCAGGATGTTTTCTTTTTTGCAGGAAAGGTTCTAATAGTGAACCAGACTCTGATAGTGAGTCAGCAGGTTCTGTATCCGAGGCGAGAATCGGATTCTGATAGTGGATCTGTAGCCTTGAACAGAATCAGACTCTGATAGTGAGTCAGATTCTAATAGTGAATCAGCAGGTTCTGTATCCGAGGAGATCATTTTGTCGCTTTGACCTTAATGACCTCGACCCATCTTGCGCTTCGGCGTATGGGGTAACCGTCGTTGCGGACACCAAGTCGCTCTTGATCAGGGTAGACTATAAACATCAGTTCTGATAGTGAACTAGATTCTCGCGCTTCGGCCAGAATCAGATACTAATAGTGAATCCACGCGATCTGTCGCTTCGGCCAGAACCCGATTTGGATAATGAATCCACGCATTCTGTTGCTTCAGCCAGAATCAGATTCTAAGAGTGAATCCACGCATTCTGTCGCTTCGGCCAGAATCCACACAGCAAAAGTCGCTCTTGATCAGAGTAGGACTATAAATATGTAGTTCCATTGGCCTGGAACTAGATTCTGATAGTGAATCAGTCTATCTGATAGTGCATGGAGCACGCGGAGTCATTAGTGTCGCTGTGAGCGCAATCACTCAATCCCATCTTGTCGCTTCTTGCCTTGATGCGGATCACCTTGCTTGGGGGGGGATACTGGCGGTACACGGGTGTTTTGCCATGCTCTCTTCAGGGGGGAGTACTGGTGAGACATGCCTGATCACGTCATTCACTCCCAGCAACGCCCTTCGACAAGGACTAGAGTTCCGTCGCTTTATGCCGGACCCCCGGAGAGTTCCACGAATTCGGAGGAAGTGTCTACGTCAAGTACTCAAGGCAACACCTGGGAGTCGCCGACTGGGACTACCAAGTCGCCGACTCCAGGGGTGAATCGCTGACTCTAGGCCTCGTGGTCAGTTCTGGTAGACTGCCACTTGGCTCATGGGGAGTCGGCGACAACACCTCTGACTCGGCGACTCCCATACCTGAGTCGCCGACTTCTAGCCGTTACTTGAGTGGGCCCACGTCATTAAGGCACCCTTCAATAGGGTACCTTAATGGGGTGGGCCCCACGCTAATGAATGGGGAAACGTCCCCCAGGACCCTATAAAAGGGGTCCTTGGGGGTCCTCTACTCCCAGGTCATTCCCACTTGACACACACCAACCAGAGCAACACCAGGAGCCCGAATCGCCTACTCCCGAAAGAATCGCCGATTCCCCTCCCCTTCTGCAGGTACATTGACGTAGAGCGTGCGTCGTGGACTCCAAAGCCTCCGGCCCTCCTCGCAACCCTGCGAGCCTACTGGTAGCAGATTTCGTGCTTCATCAGGCCGCAACTGAACAAGATCCACCCGTGTATGGCATGTAATCTGGATTGTTTGTCCTATTTTCTGATACTTTTTCAGATCTTTTTTGCCGATCTTCTTTTAACGAAATTTCTATCATTTCACTCCATACTTCCGCAGAAAAGGTATATCGGTAGAAATCTAGCGCAAGATCTGGTTAGTTTGTCAACTTTGGTCAATTTCTTTGCCTTTTGTCTCGCTTTATACAACCAACATGTATAATTTAGTTGTACATAATTATCAAAACATTCACGAGCCAATTGAATGTCCTCAAATGAGAAATAGCACTTGGTGATACAGTATCCCGAACCTGGTCACGACCTACCAGCAACTAGAAGTCCGGATAGCCTAAGATGAGTTAAGGTACCTATTCTAGGGTTGGGGAGGTCCCAAGTCGAATCCTAGGAAGATCGACTTTCCTGAGGATCGACTTCCCTGGGATCGACTTCTGAATAAAGTCGATCACCAGGAAAGTCGACCCCCAGAAAGTCGATCTCTGGAAAGTCGATCTCGGGCCCCGATCTGATCAGTTAGGCGGTTACTGCCCAAATGACCAGATTACCCCCATAAGAACCCCTATAAATAGGAGGCACCCCCCACTCATTAAAGGCAGGTCATTTGGAGCAAAAGGATTCCTAGCGAAGCAGAGCTCTGCGCACTTGAGTTCCGGTCTGGTTTCCTGTGGAGTTCCCCGCTTGGCGCTTGCTTGCGCGTCTTAGAGTACTGGTCGGGTTTCACCCCCATCAGTTGGCGCCGTCTGTGATTCAAAGATACTCACGACAAAAGCTCCTCGACTTTTTCGAAAAAAGTGATCGACTTTTTTCAAAGTCGCCAGCTAGGGAGTCTTGCGAGGAAATCAGCCAGCAAGTTATCGACTTTTCAGAAGATCGACTTTTTTCTTCCAAGGAAAAAAGTAAATCCTCAAGGAGCTACGCTTTCAAGCTACGACTTCCAAGGAATCCTCCAAGTGCACAAGGGATCGACTTTTTTGAAGATCGACTTTCTCCAAGCAAAAGTCGAACACTTTTTTCAAGAAAAGTCGAACACTCCAGGATGGTGGTAACACGAAGAACTTCCCAAGGAGGAGGAGCAAATTCTCAGGAGGCGCTAGAGCAACAGCCTGGCAACTCAAAAACTAAAAGGCCAGTGGGTCGACCACCCAAGGGCAACAAGAATAAAAGGACTCCCACGGGACCTGAGGCTGAACCCGAGGGTGAGCCCGAGCAAACTCCCCAAGTTTCAGCAGGAGGGGAGAACCTGAACATCACGGTTCAGGCAATAGCTGAGGCCATCCGACTCCTTGCTGAGAAGGAGAAACCTTCGGAAGAACAACCTCAAAAGGGGAAACCCACGAGCAGCAAGGAACCAAGGGCTGCAGCATCAGAAACCACTCACGGGTTCGTAAAGATGCCTATAGAGGAGCTGGAGAAGATGAAGGAAACCATAGCGAAAATGAGCGAGAAAATAAAGAGTATTAAAAAATCCAAAGCATCAATATTCCATTCAAAAGCTCAGACCTCAAAGCAGGCCAAGGCACAACAGGAGGTGTCAAGTCATAGGGCAGCACACTCCAGCGCACCGTTACCTCGCAAACCAGAGGAGCAACCTAAACCTCCTCCTAAAAAACCCGTATATGAAGAAAGCACGGGAGATACGGAAGGAGGAGGCGAGGTCCCAAACTGGCTAGTGGGCATGGATGCCCTGCACAAATCACTGATGGTGAAACCAACACCTCTGAAATTCAGGCTACCCAGGCTACAGATCTATGATGGGAAGATGGACCATATAAATATGTTCGTAGGGGCAATGCAGTGGGCCACATCAAGGGATGACATCCTATGTAGAGCATTCTGATGAAGCACTGAATCTGCTACCAGGGCTCGCGGTGGTGCGAGGTTGATGCCGGAGGCTTTGGAGTCCACGACGCACGCTCTACGTCAAATACCTGCAAGTGGAAACTAGGCGATTCTAATGAGACTCGCCGAGTTTCGTAGTGGTGCTCTGGTGTGAGAGTGGAACTTGAATCGTGCCTTTGAGTGTCCCCTTGGGACCCTTTTTATAGGGTCTCGGAGGGCGCACTCAACGGCGGAGATCGCGCCTATGGTCATATATGGTAACATTTATGACGTTGGCTGCCGCCGAGTAACGGTCGTAAGTCGCCGATTCAGGTATGAAAGTCGCCTAGTTAAGGGCTAACTCAGCGAGTTTCTAGGGCCAAGATGTGCAGTCTACCATACTGCCGATCTTGCCTTAACTCGGCGAGTTATCCTGTATGTCGGCGACTTGGTAGTCCAATCGGGCGACTTTACGGGCTAACTCGGCGATCTGGACGATGAACGTGTTCCGCACCGTGGGAGCTCTCCGGGGGTCCTGCCATAGCGACGGAGCCCTAGTCCTTATTGAGAGGCGTTGCTGGTAGTGACTGACGTAATCAGGCATGTCTCACCAGTACTCCCCCCTGAAGAGAGCACAAGAAACATGCGTGTATCGCCACATTCCCAGGAACACTGAAAGGACCTACATACAGATGGTTCGTCGAACTGCAGCCAGGGAGCATAACAAGTTTCGAGGACTTGAAAAAGAAATTCATTGCCCAACATTGTGGAAACACAAGGGTCAGAAAGGGCACAGAATCACTGTTCGCAATCAAACAGAATGGAGATACGCTCCGGAATTACACAACCAAATTCACGGAAGCCATGCAAAAAATCTCCGACCTAAACACAACAATCGCAATATGCGCATACTCAAAGGGGCTAGACATGAACACACCGTTAGCAATAAAGCTAAATGTTAGTAATATAAAATGCATGGAAGATCTGCTGACAAAGGCCCAGAAATATATAAATTTTGAAGAGTATGAGAAAGAAAAAGAAAAAGAAAGAGGTGTCATAAGCAACAAAAAGGCATATGAAGCACCAAAAAAGAAATTCCAGAAATTTGAGAAAGGAGAATCATCCTGGAGACCAAAACACGATGGAAAGGTCTACCAGACTTCTGAGGAGTTTAGGAAACCAAGGTATCCGAAGTATAAAGACTTAGGATTCACAGTTTTCAGCACTCCAAAAGAGGAAATCTACAATAGAGAAAAAGGAAAAATAAGGTTTCCTCAACCAGAAGAGTTAGACCCTGCAACAAAAGAGGCTCGAACAAGGAGGAACAGGTATTGCAAGTTCCACAAGGATTATGGGCACAACATAGAAAACTGCAGGGAGCTAAGCACCTTCCTAGATACACAAGTAAATGAAGGAAAGCTAAAACAATACACAAACAAAATAGAAAGGGGGCGAAAAGGCTGCAAGGACCCAAAGAACAAGGGTAAGCGCCAACGCTCAAGAAGTCTCGATTCAGACACTGACCACAAAAGAAGAGTGATAAATTTAATCTTCTGTGGAGGATCAGTAGGAGAAAGCAGAAGTTACTCGCGCAAGGTGATGCAGACTACCACGGTACCAAAATCTAAAAAAAGATCGTACCCAAGCGAGGAAATAAGCTTCTCTGAGGAAGATCTGGACAACGTGGTCAGCCCACATGAGGATCCGCTAGTAATACAAGTGGAAATCGGGGATGATTTAAGTCTGAATAAAGTAATGGTGGACAATGGCAGCTCAGTAGACATACTGTATCTAGCTGCATTCGAAAAAATGGGCTACAAGGTGAATCAACTAACTCCAGCGAAGGAAGCCATTTATGGGTTCACAAACACAAAGGCCCCAGTAGTATGAGCCATCGATCTACAGATATCCCTGGGAAAAAGAAACGGAAGAGTATCATGCACGGCACACTTCATCGTGGTCAATATAGATTCTCCGTTCAATGGGATCCTGGGCAGACCAAGCATTCACGGTTTCAAGGCAATACCGTCATCTTACCACCAATGCTTCAGGTACCCAGGAAAAGATGGCAAAATGGCAACAGTTTTTGGAGCACAGAAAGACTCCAAAAACTCGTACAGGAAGGCAACTAAAATAGCCAAACCAACCCTGTACATCCAAGAAAGAGAGGAGGAAGAAGACACAACCTCAGCTAATCAAGTTGAGGAGGTTAAACTCTCAAAGGGAGGAGTCCTGATAGGCACATCTTTATCCTCCGAGTTGAAAAAAATCACTACTGCAACTGTTAGAAACTCATGTGCACACATTTGTATGGGAAGGGGAAACACCCTCACAGGTACAACGCACTATAACATGCCATGAACTCAACATAGACAGTAGCTTTATTCCTGTACGGCAGAAGCGAAGAATACTCGCAGCTGAAAGGAAGGAGGCAGCACATGCTGAAATTGAAAAATTAATCAAGGCTGGGCACATCCGGGAAGTTAGATATCCAAAGTGGTTAGCAAACCCAGTCATGGTTAAAAAATCTAATGGGAAGTGGAGGATGTGTGTAGACTTCACAGACCTCAACAAAGCATGTCCAAAAGACAGCTATCCACTCCCATCCATCGACAGATTAGTAGATGCAGCATCAGGAAATGAGTTGCTGTCTATGATGGATGCACATTCAGGGTACAACCAGATCCTAATGAAAGAAGATGACGAAGAGGCCACGTCATTCATCACAGAATGGGGAACATATTGCTACAAAGTCATGCCTTTCAGCCTACAAAACGCAGGAGCAACCTTCCAAAGGCTGATGGACAAGGTTTTCAAAAAGAAGGAAGGAAGAAATGTCCTGGCATACGTAGATGACATTCTAGTAAAATCCAAGAAAGCAGATGAACACCCAAATGATCTGAAAGAGACCCTGGAAACTCTGCAGAATTACGGGATGAGGTTAAACCCTGCCAAATGCAGTTTTGGAGTACAAGAAGGAAAATTTTTTGGATTCTATGTAGGGCAGAAAGGGATAAAACCAAATCCAGATAAAATAGCAGCAATACTAGAAACAGCACCACCTCGAACAATAAAGGAGGTACGTAAGCTAAATGGAAAAATCAACGCCTTAAGTCGGTTTATTTCCAAAACAGCAGACAAGTGCAAACCCTTTTTCCAGTTATTAAAAACTAGTCAAAAAGAGGCAATAACATGGACCTCACAGTGTGATGAGGCATTTCAACAACTGAAAACACATCTGGCTTCTCTACCACACCTAACTTCACCAAAGATAGGGGAGGAATTGTACATCTATGTAGCAGCTTCAGAGGAGGCTATCAGTGCAGTTCTAATATGTCAAAGGGACAGTGAACAAATCCCGATATATTATCACTCAAAAAGGCTACAGGGGGCAGAAACAAGATATCCTCCAGTGGAAAAGATAGTCCTAGCAGTAGTACATGCAGCACGCAGATTCAGAGCATACTTTCTGGCTCATACAATTAAAGTCTTAACAGAGCATCCACTCCGCAGAATCCTCCACAGGCCAGATACTTCCGGAAGATTGACGAAGTGGGCACTGGAGTTAAGCGAGTTCGATGTAGATTTTGTTCCTGCCACAACCATCAAGGGGCAAACAGTAGCAGACTTTATTGCAGACATGACCCAAGAAAGCAATGAAAAACCTTGGATAGTAGAGGTTGATGGCTCAAGTTGCAGTACAGGTGCAGGAGTGGGAATAAAGATAATCACTCCAGACCAAAGGATATATGAACATTCTATCAGATTACAGTTCTCAGCTACAAATAACATAGCAGAATACGAAGCTGTAATCCAAGGCATGAGAATCCTCAGAAGGTTGGGAGCCTGTTCAGTAATCATTAGAACAGATTCTCAACTAGTGGCTTGGCAATTCACAGGAGAGTTCACAGTTAAAGAACCTCTGATCGTACAGTACGCAGCTATACTAGAAAAAATCAAAGAGCAATTCACCAAGGTGGAGGTAGAACAGATTCCAAGGAGTCAGAATAACTCAGCTGATGCCCTGGCAAGGCTAGCATCTGCTTTCGAGGGGGGGCAGAGAGAGATACTAGTTGACTCAGCATCTACACCTTCATGTAACTTGGTCACAATACAGGCAGAAGACTGGAGGAAACCCTTGATAGAATACTTCGAAGGGCAGAAACTTCCTGAAAACAAGATTAATGAAAGGCGTAAGTTACAAACACGTATTTCAAGATTCTGCCTGATCGGTGACATTCTGTATAAGAAATCCTACGATGGACCTCTAATGAAATGTGTCTCAACAGAAGAAGGGTAATTCATTGTAGAGGAGATTCATCAGGGGGTATGCGGAATACATCAAGGGGGGAGATCTCTAGCCCAAAGAATAATAAGGCAGGGATACTTTTGGCCCACACTGAAAAAAGATGCAGTCCTATTCGCAAGAAAATACAAGGCCTGCCAAATACACAAAAACATACAGAGAAATCCCGCAACTCAGCTAACAGGGGTAGAAAGCCCCATCCCCTTCGCAATGTGGGGGTTAGACATTGTGAGACCATTTCCAGTATCGACAGGCCAGACTAAATTCATATTTATGGCTGTCGATTACTTCACCAAATGGGTCGAGGCACTAGCTGTACCCAAAATAACTCAAGGAGCAGCAACAAAGTTTGTCTTCAAGTGCATAGTGTGCAGATTCGGTGTTCCAATGCACATAGTGACAGATAATGGGACACAGTTTACCGGTGGGGAGTTTACGAGATTGTGCGAGAACATGGGCACTAGAATCCATTTTTCATCGGTATACAGACCACAGGGTAATGGGCAAATAGAGTTCACAAACAGAGCCATTGTTCAGGGACTGAAGAAAAAGGTCGAACAGGCCAAAGGTTCGTGGGCAGATCTACTACCAGAGATCCTGTGGGCGTATAGAACCACTGAAAAGACACCCACCGGAGAAACCCCATTCTCACTAGCATATGGAATGGAAGCACTAATCCCGACAGAGCTAAGCATTCCAACAGTCAGAGTGTTATCCTATGACATGGAAGAAAACATGAGATCATGCGCGACAACTCTAGACTTGGTGGATGAGCTAAGGGATAATGCACAGGCAAAGAATGCAGCTTACAAGCAAAGTATTGCTAGATATCACGACAAGAATGTCAAGGATAAAGCGATAAGAAAAGAAAGCCTAGTATTGAGAAGAGCAAGTGTTGGCAGAAAGGACTGCTCTAAAGGCAAACTAGGCGCAAATTGGGAAGGACCATATGTGGTGGAGGAGAAACTCCGACCAGGCACGTACAAGTTAAAACGGGAAGATGGAACATGCATTCCCAACACTTGGCACGCGGATAACCTACAGTTGTATTTTTAACAATTAAGTAGGACTATGTGTTACTCGTTGTAATAGTTTAAACTACTTAACTAATATGTTTTTTAGTTTTAACTATCAATAATCAGAACATTCAAAAAATTACATTCCATATATTGATTTTAAAAAGAGATACAAAGGAATGTAAAATACAGGTTACAACAGGATGAAAGGTCTATTTATCACTAGGAGGGAGGGATGAGTCTTTAGAAACCGCTGCACCATTGTTATCTTGATCTTCTACAGAAAATTCTTTGTCAATGGTGGCAATAGTATCATCATCCGAAGCCTCCTCATCTTCATCTTCATCCTCGTCTTCCACAAGTGCCCGATCTCGGATCTTAGTGGCTTCTTTTGGGTACTTGCGGGCCCAGCGGTGGACATCTTCGGCTTCAAAACCAGGAAACACATGAGGGCCCAGGTCCACCAGATCATTATAGTCTTGCACATTGGCAAGGAACTCAGTCCAGATCTTCTCCACATGTTCATTCATGTGTTGGAGCGCCTCAGCCTTTTTCTGATCTTCTTCCGCCAGTCGCTTCATCTCAGTTTGGCAATCACTCAGCGACTGGGAGAGCTTCTGCCTTTCCGTTTCCCCTTCGTTCAACCGTTGAGTAAAAATACCATTCTGCACCATGGTAGAACGAAGGGTTGCCTCAGTATTTTCAGCTTGTCGGGTAATTTCAACAATCATAGACTCTTTGATTGAAACCCTGGCACGCTGAGCACTGCATTCTAGCTCCACAGCTCCCAACTCCCCGTTGACTTTGGAGAGTTCCTGCTCTTTGTCTTTCAAGAGATTCTTCTGCGCAGCCCAGTCCTCAGCCAACCTCTTGTTGGTGGCAGAAAGAGTAGAGGCATCTGAAGCTTTTTGCGCAACCTCGCCTTCCAGATCCTGGCATCGGCGCTTCACTCTCTTCAACTCGTCTTCCAAGGACTGGTAGTCACGAAGACGAGACAGGGAAGAGAGGCGGCCCTGAAACAAATAAGCGAGCTGCAAAAAGAGAAAGAATAAGTAAGAACAGGCTCATAAAAATGACAGAAATAAAAATACTCACGTTGCTCAGATTCTGTCCAATTTCCTCGACAGTCCGGTCCATCGGATACCCAGAAATAGTCCGCAATGTAGCTCGGGCGGCATCCGTGTCAGCGACCATCGGAAACTTGGTCCCATAATTCCGGGGATGGGAACCTTGTCAGTTGTGTCTCCCGGGTAGAAGCATATGAGTATCAACCCCGGGAGGACTTCCCTGCATAATATTTCCTACGCGGAGAAGTTCGTCGCCTGGGGGAGTGTCTCCTCGTTTTCCTTGGAGGAGAGGGGCCGGTCCTTGGTGGAGGGGTATTCCTCTTGTCTTTTTTACTTCTTTCCCCCTCAGTTCCTCCTGGCTGGACATCCCTTCCAACAGTTCTTTCTCGCTCCTCTTCCGGAGTACGAAAGAAGGAAGCGAGCCTGGCAGCAGCAGGAGACTGCGCAGGAGTAGTCCCCACAGGTACCTCCCCTTCCTCAGCTTGTTGATCTTCTTCAGGAGGAGTAGGGGTGGGCGCCCTCGTATAGGCGTTCTCATGAGCACGGCGCCTCAAATGTTGGGCATCAGAAGGTTTAGAGGCAGATGCATAAACCTTCGTGCCCGTCTCATTTTGCCTCACGCGTTCAAGGACACCTCCAGGGTTATGCATATAAAAATCTGCGAGAAATAAAAACAGAGTTAGTAAAAATGCATACAAATAAAAAATAGAAAGAAAAAACAAACAAAGGAAGACCTTGTCGGTTAAAGGTATCATCAATCGCGTGACCGACAGGCACAGCGATGGGATGTAGGAAGGCCAGCCTTTGTACAAAAGCTCCCTCATCCTCGGTGAGAACATGACGGGGAGTGGGCCTACGATCACTAATGGATGCAGGAAGAAGTCTACTACCAGGACATAGCCTGCAATCCACAAAAATAAACTCACTCTTGTTCCGCCTGGTCGGAGGATCTTTCAAGAGAGCGGAGTAAGTGACAGAGGAGGCACGGCTGGCACATGCAATGAAAGGGCTGCCCTTCTTCGGATTTTGAAAAGTGAAGAAGTGGAAGAACAGCCGAGCAGTTGGGATTATGCCAGCATCCCTAAGGATATTTATAAATCCCCTAACATAGAAAAAGAAGGCAGCACCCATTTGAGAGATGCACAACCCGGAATATAAAAGAATCTCACTAACCAAGGAAGGGATCGGAAGAATCGAAAAGTTAGTGAAATAAA
>LFYR01001859.1:0-22705 GCA_001185155.1 Zostera marina
TTTGTTGATTACCGAACTCATTGTTGTTTTCATTTTCAGAACAAGTGTAACGAGAGTCAAAAAGACGTCTCGAAATACAAGAAAAAGTTCAATGCTATGAAATCCTATATGAAGAAATTGAACAAGACTTTGAAGACTTCTGGACTAGACATGACGCAGATGGCTTCTACTTCAAAGTCAACAATACCGTCTGCATTCGGATCAGATAATTCTGATTCTGATTCTGATTCAGAAGACTCGCTTTCAGACGAGTGTTGATTAAACGATTTTTTTTTTATTCAAACTTCGAATGTTTAACGATTCTGTAATTTAATTTCTTTTTAATAAAAAACATCAATTTCAATTTCAAAATCGTTTTCTCAAATATCGATTTCTATTTCAAAAAACAACGATTCGAACGCAAAATATAAAATCTTGTTTAAAAAAAAAAATGTAACAAACATTGTATGACGGATTTCCGCCATCTATACTCTTCTACTAAGTTTTAGATGGCGGAAATCCGTCATCTAAAAATGGGCACAATCGCCCTCTCCTACGAATAGATGGCGGATATCCGCCATCTATAAACTAAGGGAACCGCCTGCTGTACTTTAGATGGTGGATTTCCGTCATCTAATGTTCCAAGGATAGTCGGCGGACATCCGCCGTCAATGAAATTAACCGTCATCAATGAATTGGCGCCAAACTATTCCCGCGCCATATTTTAGATGGCGGATTTCCGCCATCTAAAACTTTTCAGTTCGCGCGAAAATTTTCAGATTAGATGGCGGATTTCCGCCATCTATACGATTTTTGGTGGGAAATGGGGATGAATAATAGATGGCGGACTTTAGATGGCGGACTTTAGATGGCGGTTTAGGGGTTTTAATGGCGGTGTCCAAGATGGCGGTCTTTAGATGGCGGATTTCCGCCATCTAAAGACCGTCATACAAGGTGCTTTTTTTTGTAGTGCAACCTTGTCAACTTGCATCACATCAAAGACTAACCAGCATCGCATGTGATCATTTTCGAGAGAATCAAGTCGTAATAGCATTAGTAGTGTAGGTGCACACACTAACCAGTAATAATAGTATTAGTGAAAGACTAACCAGCATTGCATGTGATCATTTTAGGAAAAACCAAGTCGTAATAGCATTAGTAGTGTAGGTGCACGCATTAACCAGTAATAATACCATTAATGGAAGACTAACCAGCATCACATATGATCATCTTAGGAAGAACAAAGTCGTAATAGCATTAGTAGTTTAGGTGCACGCACTAAACAGTAATTGGGTCTGGTTATTACACGAAGTTATAATAGCATTAATGGAAAACTAATCAGCATCGCATGTGATCATATTCGAGAGAACCAAGTCGTAATAGCATTAGTAGTGTAGGTTCATACACTAAGCAATGATTTCGTGTGATCATTCCACGAAGTCATAATAGCATTAGTGGAAGACTAACCAGCATCGCATGTGATCATCTTTGAAAGAACCAAGTCGGAATAACATTAGTTGTGTAGGAGCACGCACTAAGCAATGATTTTGTCTGGTCATTGCACGAAGTCATAATAGTATTAGTGAAAGACTAACCAGCATTGTATGTGATCATCTTAGGAAAAACCAAGTCGTAATAGCATTAGTAGTGTACGCACTAACCAATTATTTTGTCTGTAACTAAATGTAACATACATTGTATTTAACTAAGCACGTAATAGCATTGTATGTAACTAAATGTAACATTGAATGTAACTAAATCAATGATCAAAGTCATAATAACATTATTATAATAGGCTTGTATGTGATAATCTAACGTGGGTACATTGTATGTAAGAACACGAAATAAAATTTCTACTTTAGTACATTAGGGTCACGGTGAATTTCTTTCGCATTCTTCATTTTTTCTGAATATATTTTTGTTGGACGACCACTCTTACCACTTCCTTTGGTTTTAGCTTTGGCAGATATACCAATATTAATCGGAGTCCCCCGAGGTGGTTTACATCTAGTAATCGATGTTTGTGATTTTTTAGGGGCGTCACTTATTTTATTCAGCTTCTCTAAAGCTTGGTTACCATAATCAATATGAATCTCCAAATGTCGTTCACCTTGCCGAGCATAGGTCATCAATGTCTGCGAAAATAACATATAACTAGACAATGGATTTTGAGAGTCAACTGATGATGATTGAACCGTTGGGGTCTTCTGATGTTTCTTCCATCTCGGCATTTTAAAATAATCAGGTAATTTCGAAGCGTCGTTGACAATCAAATAATGTATTAGATGTCGACATGAAACACCGTTATACTCAAATCTATGACAACTGCATCTTGGAATATTTAAGTCTTTAATAAGGGTCAACTTATAAATTACCTTTTGTCTTTCTAAAGATAGAACTGGTAGAAAAAGTATTCCCTGATATTAGAAATGACAGAGAGGTAAATTAAATAAAAAATAAAAAAATAATTAAATTACAAAGTCCATATGTAAATTTATATTTCACTCGAAACGTCCGTCGCTGAAAGTATATGATAGAAAAAAACTTTTCTGTATCTCCTTTTGAAATAAGAGAAAAATAGCGTTTGTAAAATTCACTGTTAGTGCTTTATGAATAACTTGAGATGGAAATAAGGTGGAAAATAAGTAAAGAATGAAATGAAAGAAGGGCAAAGATAAGAAGTTAAAACTCTTACAAGATTTGACACATTTTCATAATTTGAGCATTAACCGTTATAAAGAAAACATTATTTTACTGAGTTATAAGCATCGATAAAGCAAACATCAATGAAAGGACGATAGAGACGTAAAGATAAAAGAAGAGGGTGATGAATGTCAAAAACATTTAATGATGACAAGATAGGGACAATAAACAAGAAGAAAAGACAAAAACAAGATGAAAAATGAAGATACAAGGGAGAGAAAAAGATGAATAAAATAATTTTAAAAAAAATAACGACACATGATGAGAAATTTTTTTCACCGAAAAACAAGAGGTCTGGATGTGTTTAAAGGATTTGGAAGGTTGAAATACCTTCTCATTGTTAGAAAATGAGAAGGCCTTCTCACCTGATTTTTTTTGAATTTAAATAAGCTAAGAATCGTTCTTATATGACTTTTTTTGCTTCAAAAAAAAGTTTATAACCAGCAAAACTCAGCAAGTTACATATTCTGGATCAAAAAAAAAATGTGGTTAAATGTTAAAACCAACATTTGCAAGTTGCAACAATCAAATAAATAATATCATTATAACCAGTTACCAGTAAAATAAACATCAAAATCAAATCTAAACTAGAAGAGCTTTTTAATTTTTACAAACACAGACCAAAAAATACCAAAAAACAATATATCTTCACGCTGATGTTTAAAAAAAGAAAAACAGCCTGTTCATATTTTCTCATTTACAATGAAGATGAACAAATCTGAAATTCTAGACAGTCATAATAAGCAAAGATTCCTCTGCTATCTATATAAAATCAGATGTCTTGTCTACCCATAATACTTTTATTTACCAAAACTAAACCTACCACACTACATGTTGCAGCGGTCATAATCAGAGAACCATGAATGGTGCTCAGCACCTCTAGAAAAATCATTCTCTTGAGCGAAAGGTGCAAACTCCTGTTTCCATGTATCATCATCGACCATATTTCGGCTGTTGTCATAAATGTCAGTTTTTGTGACGTCACAATATGCAGGTGGTGGAATAACAGCTTCTACTTTTTTAGGCAATTGAGATTCTGCATGGAACTGATTCAGGATAGAAACTTCTGTTTCATGTTTTCTTTTCAAATTTTCAATCTCAAGGTGGTACTTCTCCACCTCTTTTTCTGCCAATAATATCCGCTTCTACGATCAATTTAAAAAAAAAAAAAATTTAGTTCAAGTAACAGTCACTTTTCAAATGGAAAAATTTAAATAATCTTCGATATTTTGTACATACCTGAGCAAGCGTTGCTTCCTCTTCAGATTCTTTTAGTCTTACAAGGAGTTCTCCAGCAGCCTGCACAGCTTCAGCAGTGTCACTCAGTTGAGCCTCAAGCTCTCTATTTTCATCTTTCCAGTACATCCTCTCCCTTTCTCTTTCAGCTTTCAAAGAAGAAATTTCAGCAGCTAGAGCATCAATGAACTTGGATTCCGGACACTTCAACCCTGCTCTCACTGCTGATTTCTTCACGTCTGAGATCCCATCTCTGAGTGTCCGATGCCTTGCAAGCAATTGAACATGTTTCTCTTGAAGATCAGCATACTGTTCAAGAATACAAGCATGACCCTCAATTGCAGTTCTTAGTGCTTCTTTCAACTCTTCCAGGCATTTCTGTTCAGAATCGAGCTCCACCTTTTGTTTCTCAGCAAGTGCACGACTTGTTTCAAGTTCAAATCTGAGGTTTTCTGCAAGTGTGCTCCATTTGCCTTCTGCTTCGGACCAAAGCTTTCTTTCTTCTTCCAGTTTTTTGCTAGATAATTCTTCCACATTTGTTGATGTCTCTAAGGCTGCACTGCTAAGATGAGATATTTCAATGAGAGGATCGATTGCGTAAGTCAACTTCGGTAAAGAACGTTGTTGCTTTGACACGAAGAAAGAGTCCACGTAATACTGCAACTGACATTTCAAATCTTGAATTTCTTCCATCAACACTTCTTTTTCACCTAAATCAAAGAAGTTTTTATAACTATCGACCTCGTCTTGAACTCTTTTCAAATCAATCGTTAGCCTCATCACCTCAGGATGGCTCTCGTATTTCTCTTGCAAAATCTATATAGGAAGGAATTTATTTGATAAGTTTGAAAATTTAAACTAGAAAAGCAGTGGATAAGAATTTAAGAAATGGCTAACATTTAACTAAACCTTGTGCTCGTTGGTTAATGACATGAACTCATCTTCCAAATAATGGTCAGTTGGTATAATTCCATCCATTAAGCCCTCAAGACGACAGATTTTACCTTCCCGGGTTTTTTCATTTGCCATGTTGCATTCACGTTCAAGTTTGTATTGTTGAACCTGTAAAGACCAAAAATGGTCATATAAAAAAAATCTACCCATAAGCAGATATGTTCACACAACTACCTACCAAGCGATTTAGAAGTGCAATTTCATTGGCTTGCTTAGCACAATATTCTTCAAGTACCATTTCTCGCCTAATAGATCCAGCCAAAACCTTTTCCACAGCCTAAAAAAACAAATTTACAATAAAAAAAAATAATAACATTTGTTTATTTTGCATAATAAGATGAAAATAAATGTGGAATTAAATTTCTTACCTTGGGAACCTTTTGGATTGATTTTTCGGAATGATGAAACCCATTAACAGGTACTAATTGCATATCTGTTGCACTACTTGCATCCTTGTACTCTAGTGGCAGTGGCCTATTTTTACAATAACTACATATATAGAGAGATCGATCTTCTAAAGAATCAGATTCAAGTGGCAATGTTTGAATCCCACGATCAACCTTCATAGCTAGAACTAACTCCTTAACATGAACATTCTTTGGTGGAAACTTAAAAGATCTTCTCATAGATACCTTCTGCTGGTGAAGATCAAAAATCTCAAGACCACGATGAAGACTTTTCTTTAAGCGTTCTGTGGTGACAAGAGTATTACTTGCAGAATGCCAATTAGAAGAGGAACCTGAAGGACGCAGACCATCATTTTCTTTTAAATTTTCCTGAAATGCTGACATAAGAAGAGATGTCCGAAGACTTTTCCTGCTGCACCCATCAATTTTTGGTGACATACTGGAAGTTGGCATTTCAGTTATTTGGGTTAGCTGGAATGGAACAATGCTAAGGCATGGATTTAGATTTAAAGATATATTTTCCTGCTGTTGCTGACTTTTGCTGATCAGATTTTTTTCCAATGAATTTAAGATTTTTTCTTCGATGTTTTCAGAATTTATTATAGACCTTTCACAAGCATTCTCGCCTTTGTTGGGCATATCATCTGATTTCATCATATCTGTGTTGGGATTGTTCTCTGATTGATGTATTTCCATGTCTATATTTGGAATGACAGCTTCTTGTTTAATGCCAGAATTTTGCATGTTACTTGAATTCTCAACATCTGCATCATCTATCTCCATCTCCTCATCATTTTCAGCATCTAACAGCTGTGTCTTCACAGAACCTCTAAGGCTCTGCCTCAATATAGCTAAACTTCTTCTTGCATTCCATCCACTTGAATAATTCCCACTTTGACCGGTTGAAATGCCATTTGATTTCATGCGAAGAAGTTCTTCCTGTTATAAACAGCTCTTTTATTAAATTTACGATGAGAAATTAGGAATATCAATCAATATAAACAGAAAAAATACACACCTTTAGTTGACGTATTTGTTCTCGTAAAACATTAACATCATCCCGTGTAACTTCATTTACAACAGCTTTGTTTTTTACTGCTTTAGTACGTTGAGCAAATCTCAAAGTACTAAATGTTTCACTCTTGCAGCTACATGTACCGTTAAATACTTAAGTTCAAATGCAACAAAGATGTCTAGAATTATTAAATGTGATATGAAAACGTTGGTGAAATGTGAATCGCTAAACAGGTTAAATATTTTGAAGTAATACCTCAGCGATGGCGAAACAGTACAGATCATTGCTAACTTTGCATTGCCGCCGAGAGATTCTTGCAGTAAAAACGTAAGCTTTGAATCCCGGTATGGAATGTGTCGTTGCTTTCCAGACTGGGTGATTTCTGCCAGAATGTTAATTAAGTTCCTGTGTAAATTAACAGAATGACACTTAAATACCAAACTTAAGAGATGTAGTGCTTTCAAATCAATATTTAATATATACCCAAGCTGAGAAAGGGACCGATTAATATTTCCTGCCTCCTTCAAACGATCCCCAGCAGCACCTGTCTGCTTCTGCCTTTCAGATCCCGCTAAATCAACAAGGTTGATTCGGCTGGTTCGTAAGCTGTTTAAGCCATCAGACATGCACTACGTAGAGAAAATATAATCTATAAGGCCAGAGTATAATAAATTAAAATACACCTTTGAACAGAAACATATTCTACCTTGGAACGTGATTCAACAATACAAGTAAAAACACAATGTGAACGTGAACTTTCAGCATTTTGACTAGTTGCGCCTATCCTCCGGTATTCTAATCCCTAAACCATTAAGAGAAAACTGTCAACAAGGTGGTCTTTTACAAATTATTGACTCGCAAAAAAAAAAATGACAGTTCCAATGTAAGTAGCTAAATATAGACCATGTGAATCTAAATATTAAATGTTAAGATTGATTTATTTTCATCCAAAAGATCGAACGGACAAAGAAATGAAGAATATTGATGATGATTAATGAAAGAGAGCTGAAGAGAGATATTCAAAAAAATGAATTAAAGCTTAAGACGAGTCATTTGAGAAATTGTATTTAATAAAACTTAAGAACCATGTATGAACCTTTTTCAATAGTTGTATGACATCCCTTGTGGAACATACAAATGCTTCTGTTAGATTTTCAACATATATGCCAGTCTTGCTCTTCACATCTTCTCTAATCTGATTAAGAAAAAGCTAAACAATATATGTTCTGGAATAGACATGAAAGAGTAAATCAAAAGGTGAACCTGGAGGTTTCCACTGCCTGGATCCAACAGATCAGTGATTTGCTCATTGTAAATCTGTCAAAATAAATAATAAAGATAATTAATTACAAACTATTTAATTCAAGAGACATTCAAATAAAGATTATCAAAATTAGATCAAAAAAATACCTCAAGAAAAGAACATCTGCATTGATAAATCAACTGCTTTTTTGAATATTTAAGTTGCTCCTGCAAATTATAAATTCAGAGTAAAGTTAGTATATATTTGCAGTTTTAGCAAAGGGAGGGAAATTATAGACAACTCACCTCATTTATACGAGCAAACAACCGCTCAAAAACGCGAGGTGTTAATCCTCTTTCATTGTTCGAAGTTCCGTCATTGGAAAGAATAGCAGGAGGACCCCACATAGTGTATGTCTTCCCACTACCAGTCTTTAATAGTACTTATTATTGTGAAAATAAGATAAAGAAACTAATATGTGCTAAATATCAACAACAGAAATGAAAACTCTTGAATTGATCTAACCTGGCCATATGCAAAGATCGAACTGTTGAACCCAGCTAAGCAATTCTCAACGAGTGGGAGCCCCACAAGCTGAAATATATCGTCCTTGAATATCAACAGAGCAAAAGGTCAAAAAAAAAGCAATCTTTAACTCGAAACTGCAAAATTGTAGCACAAAAATAGACTGACCTGAGTGGATCTAGTATCCGCAACAGAATCATAAGTGAAAGTATGATCCAAAACAGAAACAGAATTAGAAGAAATCTTCTGAACAATCAAGTCATCTTCCGCCTCGCCCCCCTTCAACGGCTTCATTCTCAAAACAACCTGCCGTGTCCCCACCCCCCACAAAAAAAAAAATCAATTTCCACTCCTCAGTACACACGATGCATAAAATCTGACAAAATAATCCACCAAAACATTCAAAAAAATAAACTACACCTGAACTCCAGAATCGGAGGCGGAAGTAACGCAATGCTCATTCATACCCTCCAAGTTTAGCTTCCTCTTCAACGGATTTCCACCAGTGTTAACTGGGGGCCTTGGAGGTAACGGACTCCGATTTTTTGAAGATAAAATAGTCTTTCCAGAGCGACTGTAAGGACTTTCAGTTAAGATGTGATTAGGATCGACGTTCTCCTTAGTGAAACGGTGAGGGGACGATCTATGCTTGCTGTGATTAGACGACGGAACCGAAGATGGAGAAGCCATTATTGATTCAGAATTCGGAATCCTAACCCCTCTCATCGGAGATGCAGTCGACCTCATTGCCAAAGGGAATGAGAAGGAGAAGAAGGAAAGTAGGGAGTGGAGATTCGTAAAAATAGAGAAACCCTAAAAATGAGAGGGAGGGCAACGATTTGAAATTTGAAAGGCAAGTGAATTGAATAATTATGGTCACTGGTCAGTTTGGAGTATTGGGGACCACAAAATCAGATCATTTGTTTTTGGATCATGAGTTGATGACCGTTTATTTGGATCTGAAAATTTCTTTGCAAATTTCATTATCTAATTTTCATTTAATTTCCTCATTTGAAGATAGATTTTTTTACTTTTAACTAATCTGTTTTGATAAGGTAAATGAGTAGTAAAAACCAAAATCATACAGGACATCCAATGAATCAATGATCCAAACACATTGATAAGTGTATTTTACAACGTTCTTTGGCTATACAAGATTTACAGAAGTTGGAAGAGGATACTGAGCTAAAATATCTATCGATAGAAGACGAGAGAAAGGAAGGGAAACGTAACCTTGGTGTTGCAGACGCGAGCGCAGGCAGCGGAGCTGTTCCGATGGCAAGAGGAGCGACGCGAGTTGCTGGAGATGTGAACCCTAGATTTGAACGTATTGAAGTGGAAGAGGTAGTTGTACTTCCAAGCAAGGTTTGAGTAGCGCACGTTATATACCCTATGGCGTGGATAGACGTATGGGAAGTGAACCTTTAGACAAATCCGAGTTAAGATCTGCCCAAATATCTAAATAGGGATAGTATTTATATAGAATTAATAGGGGAGAAATCGTGATTTCTCTTCCAAATCTCACGATTTCTTTCCCAATCACGACTTACAATCTCCGGCTACCATCCAATACCTCCAGCAAGCGTCCAACAGGCTCCGGCGAACATCCATACAGCAAAGGTCTTTTCTCCTCTCTTCTTTATTTCTTTCATTTTTGATTTTTTTCGATTCTATTGTATGTATAAAATATAATTGTAATTATTGTATATATCTTTTTTTTTTAAATACACTTTGCGTTATAATGTGATATATAACTATTATGAAATTAATGTGATTAATCTTCAGATTGAAATTGAATTAAGTTGATTGTGTTTACATACATTGTATTTATAACACTACTAATTGATTATTTAGTTTGTTATACTTATTAGTTTGTTACGAGATGATGTGTGGAGTACCCATCACTTATACACCCCCTCCTTTAAGATTGTGGGTCTTCTTTGGCCAGTTCCTTCTGGAAATTTTGGAATTATTGTGCTGGAAGTGGTTTGGTTAGACCATCTGCCCATTGCTCTTTTCCTGATATGTGTTGGACTGTGATCTCTCCTTTTTCTGTTCTTTCCCTTACAAATTGTAAGTCTATTGCGACGTGTTTTAGCTTGCAGTGGCCAATTGGATTCTTAGTGATAAACGTAGCTCCCATATTGTCGGAGAGAATTTATATTGGCTTTGGGACTATTAGGCCTAGCTCAGCCAATGTCGATCGCACAGCTTCGACTTCTTGAGTTGTGGTTGCTATCGCCCGGTATTCCGCTTCGGTACTTGATCTTGCTAGAGTGTTCTGTTTTCGTGAGATCCAGGATACGAGTGTACCTCCTATGAACACAAGAAACCCTGTTCGACTCTTTCTATCAACTGAGCTAGTCACCACCCCAATCGGAGTCGCAGTAGGCTTTAATGTTGAAAGTATCCGTTCCCTGGATTGAAATTCCGTATTTTGAGTTCCTGCTTATAAGTATCGTAATACCCGTTTGACAGCTGCCCAGTGTTTAGGTTTCGGGCATGCCATGGCTTGAGATAATATGTTCACGGAGACTTGGACGTCCGGTCTGGTCATCGTGATGTATTGGAGTGAGCTTTTGATTCGTCGATATTCTTTCGCATTCTGTATTGGCTCTTCGTCTGAAGCGATGTCGAAGTTTGCTATCATTGGAGTTGTGGTTGGTTTTGTATTTTCCATTCCACAGCTCTTTAATAGATTAGCCAAGTATTGGGATTGTACCAGATGAATCCCATTTTCAACATATGAGACTTATATCCCCAAGAAGAATTTTAATTTACCCAACTCCCTTAGTGGAAATTCCGTGTTCAATTTTGAAATTATTTTCTTTACCTCTGTTTCTATCGACCCAACAACGACGATATCGTCGACGTATACGAACAGGTATGCTGTGAATTATTTTTGAATTAGAATGAATAATGATGGATCGATTGACGATTCCTTGAAATTTATCGATGTGAGAAATTCCCTAAGCCTCTGGAACCAGCATATGGGTGATTGTTTTAACCCATATAATGAGCGGTGAAGACGGCATACATAGTCTGGATTTTTGGTGTCTATGAACCCGAACGGCTGCGATACAACAATCCTTTCCTTCAACTCTAGTTGATGCATTATCCACTCTTTCGATACCGCAACCAGAAGGACTAGTTGGATGGATAGTGGCCGGATGACTGGACTGAAGGTGTCTACATAGTCGGTACCTTGGATTTGTCTCATCTCGTTATCAACTAATCTTGCTTTTAGCCGTTCAACCGATCCATTTTCGTTAACTTTGACTATATAGACCCATTTCGTATTTATGACGTTGTCACCGATTTCTCTTAGAACCAATGTCCATATTTTATTTCGTTCGAGTGGGTGAAATTCGACCGTCATTACTTCTTTCCATTCCGAGATTGTAAGGGCATATTTCGCAGATTTTGGTATAGATACTTCTGTTGGAGTTATGGGGAGTGCATACCTCGAATTGGGCTTGTGAATGCCAACCGCGGCCCTTGTCACCATGGTGGAAGTTCGTATTTCTTCCGAGTCTTCATCGGAGTTGGAGTGCGTGTACGCTAATTCCTCAGGATCGTCGTCGAAGTGGTCTGCAATCGTCCGGATGATTGCTGGTTCGGAAATCTCTGGTATGCCTTGTTATTCCGGCGAGGTGGTGACTTGATTTCCATAATCTTCCGGGTTCACCAAAGCGTTATTCGGACCTCCGGGTCCAGTTGAAGTCGGTGGATCGTCCGAGTTTTCCGGGTCTCCCAACTCGTTTATCGGGCCTTCGAATTCTCTTGCTTGGGTTAACGGATTGTGTAATATTACCCCCAAGTCACTTGTTGTAATTGGATTCTCTTGAGATTTATATGCAATTTCATCAAAAAATTCTTTTCTATCCCTGAAGTATTTTATATTTGCTGAGAAGTCCTCCTCATTGAAGTCAACATCCCTTGACGAATACACTCGTCGGCTTATCGATTCTAAGCACAAGTAACAGTTTTGTGACATCGAGTATCCCACGAAGATGCATGCCGCAGATTTCGCATCTAATTTATTTTTGCGATACGGTCGAAGACATGGGTAGCAAGCACACCCGAATACTTTAAACTGTTTGTATTCTGGTATCTTTTTGAACATAATTTCCATTGGTGACTTTCCGTTTAGTAACGGTGAGGGATTCCGGTTATAAAGGTAACTTGCCGTGAGTACCCCGAAGTCCCAAAATTCATTTGGTAATCTCGAATGTCGTAACATTGTCACCGTAGTATCGATTATATGACGATGCCGGCGTTCTACCGTGCCCATTTGTTGATGGAAGTACGGTGTTGATAATCTGTGAAAGATTCCCAAATCTGCCAAGCGTTCTCCGAGTTTTATATACTCTTTCGTGTTGTCGGTTTGAAATGCAAGAATTCTTTTGCCGCTTTGTCGTTCGGCCCAACCTTTGAATTTCTCAAATATGGAATAAATTTCAGACTTTCTTCTCATTAGAAACACCCAGTTGCAACCGCTGCTAGTATCTACGAAATTCACATAGTAGTTGTAGCCTTCGATTGATGTTACGGGGGCTGGTCCCCATATATCCGAGAAGATAAGTTCCATTGACTGATATACCGTTTTTCTGGAAGGATGAGGATATGCGTGTGACTTTCCGAGTTTACAAGATACACAATTAATCATACATTTAGGATTTGAATTTGAATTTATTATTCCATTTTTCTCAAAAATTGACATATATTTGGAATTTAAGTGCCCAAGACGGCAATGCCACTGGAAATGTTCAATATTTTCGCACAGATTTATCGTTCCTCTACCTTTATCCGTCCACATTGGCAGTTCATATAATCCTCCACGGACTCCACCTTCCAGTATTACATTTTTAGTAGCCAAATCCAGAATTCGGACTTTCTGTGAATCAAATGAAACAGAAACATTATTATCACAGCATAAGCGATTAACCGATATTAAATTTCTAGTGGTTGTGAGAAGGAGTAATAGGTCTTTAAGAACGCAAGACGACCCATTAAATTCAGTAATAGTCTTTCCAGATTTAGTAATTGGCAGAGGTGTTCCGTCGGCAGTAAACAGTCTATCTTTACTTGTATAGGGATGAGTTTGTTTGAATATTATTACCCTAATTTGTAATGTGAGATGTGGCACCCGAGTTTGGGTACCACATTGTCATAGCATCTGATGACCTATACCCAATTGTGTTTACTGAACCTCTTTTGCCCTCATTTGGCCCGCTCGAAGATAATGTTCTGGAGTGATTGGGCGGAAAACGCGTCAGATTTATTAGATTATAACAATCGATCGCCCTGTGACCCTTCCGCGAGAAAATCTGGCAACGTAGATCGTACCGCGAGCTGGAGTTTGTTTTTGAGTATGCCTTCTCGCGATTCTTCTCAGCGGCGATATTCAGTTTTCCGCCAGTGTCGGAATCTGTTCTGGCCGCGGAATGTCTCGCCGAGATGTGCAGCTCTTGATCCATCAGTAGCTCCCCAAGATGTGAAAAGGTGAGATCGGGATCCCATCGCATTGTAACCGAAGTTACAAATGCCTCATATTCATCATTTAACCCTTGCAAAGTGCTCAAAACAACCTCTGATTCTTTTAATTTCTCCCCTGTTGCCGCCAGCACGTACCTCAAGATTGCGATTTTAGCAATGTACTCTTCCATCGGCGTTTCTCCCTTCCGGATCGACTGCAACTGGAGACGAAGATGTAATTGGCGTGTCTGCGTTCCTGAAGCATATAGGCGCTGCAGACATAGCCAGACGCCGGCGGAAGTTTTGTAGGAGGCGACATGCGGAACGATGGAGGTTGAAATGCCTGTAAGGATCCAGCTCAAGATCAATTGATCTTGCTGGATTGCTTCCGGTGTGACTAATTCAGTTTTTCCACGAACGTATCCCATTAAATCGAAACCCCGCAACATTGCGGAAAATTGCGCCTCCCACGAGAAATAGTTGTTCTTGTCCAGGAGGGCACACCTGATCGGCTTGGTGACGACCTTGATTGGCCTCGCCGGACCAGTAGCAGCGGATGAGTTTGACATTGGATTTATCATCGGAGCTGTAGAAACGAAGAACAAAAATTTTGTTTCTATTTCCAACCACCTAACAACTGATACCATATGAGATTAATGTGATTAATCTTCCGATTGAAATTGAATTAAGTTGATTGTATTTACATATATTATATTTATAACACTACTAATTGGTTATTTAGTTTGTTACGATGATGTGTGGAGTACCCATCACTTATAACTATATAAGTAATATAACCCTATATAATATATTAAATAACAGCTTTTTTCAGTGAGCTCAGCATAGTGTGAGTTCAAAAACGCTCACCCTATCTAAGCGGATATTGTGCAAAGTCGTCTAAACCGTCCTTTAATTATATTATTTTTTAATGTTTTAGTTGCACACATCCCTATACAAATTTGAACTTAGGTGAGTTCCCTGAAATTTTATTCAACCGCCTATATTTTAATATTCTTTAAATCCAGATTTCTATTTCTTTCTAAATCACTTAACCACCCCCCTTACTCCCAATTGTTTTCACGGCTTTGCTGATTTTTAGTAAAAATATGAGTGAAAATATGATTCCTAGTGAGAATATGACTCCTACTTCAACGTCCATTGAAGCGACTGAATCAATTAGGTATTTATTTATATCCATTTATGTAGTTTATGCTATTTTATCATAACTATTTTTATAATTCGTCTCCTGATTATTATATTTTAAATATTAGTGTAAATGAAACTACCAATTCCGGTCATGTCGATGCATCTCATGAGCACTACCTGCTTTAGGTCAGTTGTGGCCTTCATTCTCCTCCAGTTCTGCTGCTTCCATACGTGGAATAGGATTACGCCGAATATGTTCCATTGTAATCCCCATGCCGACGCCCAACGTAACTCTATTCAGTTCGCGAGTTGCATCTTCGAATGTGCTTGCGGCGTCCAAGCTTAATTACCAATGACCCCGTGGCCTTCAATCCTTCTTTCAAAATCCATTTCGTGTACTCGAAATTTGAAGAATAGGTGGCTCGCACTTTCTTGCTCAGTATCACATAGATTACATTTTCCACAGATTGTCATTCCTTGTCGGATGAATTTGTCTTTTGTTGGCAAATTGCCCTACCTGATTCGCCACAGGTTTAGTGCGACTTTTCCAATTTTGTTTGCCCATATTCCTTTTGCAAGGTCATACTTTGGGTGCTCCGATCGTAGGGTTGAAGTCGCGTTTTTTATTGTGCTTCCCGCGCGTTCCCTTGCCCACCCAAATTTTGGAGTTGTTTGATCCTAGGGTCGTATATTTTGTTGTGTAAGCTCTCTCCCGGAGGGTGGCCTTCCATGTCGATGAGTCGTTCTGCCGTTGTTCGATCACATTGAGTGGCCGGTTTTTGATAGACCGCCTACACATCCATGAACTCCAGATCCCCTCCCGCTCCCACATATGGCATGCTTTGTCCACTATGGCTGCCAATTGGGTTGTTTTGTAATCGCGGACTCTCATTCCACCTTGCGCGCCCCATATGAATTGGTATGCGATCGTTTGGATTGCGTCTAATGCGGCTTGCAGGACGATGCTGCTCTGTATTAGATATCTGAATTTTCCCCTGCGTACGACAATTTCTTTGTGCTCCACCTTGTTAGGATGTTTCTGAGCTCTACCAGCAGTCCATCGCAGTCTTTATATCGCACTAGCTTTCCAGTCAATGGAGTCCCCAAATATTGAATCGACAACTCATTCGTTTGGAAGTCGAGTATGTCGGCCAACTCTTTCTTTTCATCAACGCGTTTTAAGAAGATCGCGAAGCTCTTTTCGCAGTCGATGCTTAGCCCTGAAAAGATTCTAAATTCATTAAGTACCTCTCGTAGTTCCCTGAAGGACTTGGTTGATGCGCTGCAGAAGAAGGCTATGTCGTCGGCGAAGGCTAGGTGGCTCTCGACCATCACCCCTCTTGATGTGTAGAGTTAAATTTTCCTACTTTTTGTCGTTTGAGAGACGAGCCTCGAGAAGTAGTCCACCACTACGACGAATAGGAGAGCGAGAGTGGGTCACCATGCATTAGCCCCCTCTTCGGTCTGATGTCGGCGAGCCCTCTACTAATGCCGATACTGATGCTGTCATGACACATGACATTACTATTTCCCGGAATATTTCATCGACGCCGAGCAGCTCCAGCACTGTCTCAATTGCGTCCCATCTCAAGATGTTGAATGCCTTCGAAAAATCAATTGTGATGCAAGCTCGCCGAGAGGTGCTTCTGCACTTGTACGATTGGGTGAATTCCTGCGCGAGCCCGATCGCATCTGTGGTTCTTCTTCTTTTAATGAAGGTCGTCTGGTTTGGGCTTATTATTCATGGTAGCACTTTCATTAGTCTTGAAGTCAATAGTTTAGCAAATATTTTATAAACTACCTCAAGGCACGAGATCGGCCTCTTTACTGTGTTCCAGTGGAAGGCTAGGATTTCCGAGTTTCCGACCATCCCAGGTGCTTTCCCATTTGGCATACTCGCAAGAGAATTCCAGACTTCCTCTCCGTTTGGGAAGCATCTGAGTTTAGCATTTTCCTCCTCCGATGGCCTTTTTTCAATGTGTTGGTGTGTGGGTTCGCCGTCCAACCTAGTACAAGTGTTCCTCCAAGAATTATCAACCTCCTCCCCTGTTGGACCAGGGGAGGTATTTATAGCCTTCTCTTGCTGTCTTTGGGCCTCGTGGGCTCGCCCGTCGGGCCCATTCGTTCGTCCAGACCGTCGACAAAGCTGGTTCGGTCCATGGGCCGCGGTACCAACACAATGCTAGTTTGTTATCGCAAGATTCTGTTATTAGCATCGAAGTGATTTGTTTAGCAGTAAGTATTAAGCGATCTGTTTATTTTTAGTCTATTTAGCAAACTATATAATGTTGCTGTAAAACCCTAGTTTGTTATCTTATTTTTCAATTCATATTTACTTTAACAAATTAAGCTAGGACACGATCCTATAGCTTGCTCTTAGTGTTCTTGTTACCAAATCGAGTGAGTTTAATGAGGGATATAAGTATATAACATTAAGGGAAAAATCTTACGTGGATAAATACAGTTTATATATTATAATAAAATCATAAAATAATATGTTAGTTTTGGATTTTGAAAATAATCCAATGATGAAGTTAAAAACATCATGTACTTCTATACAAACTTGACTACAGACTGAAAAAAATTATATGGTGATTAGATAGATTTTAATAATAATTTTTATAAGAGATAAATAACTTCTGATTTTTCGAAGCCTTTTCTACAATAACTGTAAATTAATTAGGAAACAAAATCCTTGATTCATAATTTGAAACAAAATACTGCAAAAACACAAGTCTTAAATAAAAAAGAGAAACTCATCCAGAGTCAACTCAAAAACACATGAAATGCAAGGGAAAATAATCAAACAGCTTAGGCAGTAGCACCTTTGCCCTTCTTCTTTTGTAATTTCTTCTGATAAAATTCAAGCTCTTTACCCTCCAAGATATAGCTGCGGAAAAAATTATTAAAATTAGATCAGAGAGGAGAAGCCATGTTTTAAAAGAAGTTCTCACAATATAACAAGATAAAGATTTGAAATTACCCATCACAACGGCCACATTGACCAGGTCTCGAAGAAATGCAGGCAAGCAATCTCCCACCACCGAATTGTTCCTCAATGTGTGAGTCAAGCTTTCTATCTTCTTGGCGCTTCTCAATCTTCCTTGCCAAATGGTTACTTTTTTTTGCTTCCTCTACTACTGCTTCTACTCCCTGTATCATACATTTACAACATGGAAATATCTTTGTAAAATGTTTAAATTTTATGGATTCTTTGTCGTAAAATCATTGAGAAAAAAATATAGATGCATCTATCTAGATAGATATATTACATAGATGGCAATGGATGAAACAACAAGTCTTTCAAAGTTAATAAAGATTTAAAATAACAGCAATAAAGCAACAATCACAAATGTTAAGTTTCAAGAAATGAGATTAAGAAATAAATAATGGGTTTAATCAACAAGACAACAATGGATAATTATTTACTGTAAGTAAACATATTGTATCATAAACATAAATGTCAAACAAAAGTTTTACCCATTTATAAGAGAGAATTACTCTTTGAAAAAAAACAATCGAAGCATAATTCAAGAGACGAAATTTTTACCTCAGTGTCCTTTTTAACAGCAGTAACCTTCTTCTTCCTACCAACATCTACACCATAGTGTTGAAGATACCACTGCTTGAAAGGAGCAGCATCAACCTGAACAATGGCATTCTTCACAAGAGTTTGCGTTCTCACAAGCTCATTGTTTGAAGCATTGTACACAACATCTAAAAGACGTGTTTTCCTGGTTACTGCTTCGCTACCCCATGAGAAATTTCCCGTATCCAACCGCAAGGCTCTCCACTTCACATTTCCACCACGAACACGGACTCTCCTCACTGTCTTGTTGCTGGATAACTTCGTGTTGGCTGCCTGTCGTCCAAGCTCGTACCTAAGATTTGAATAGGAATCAGATGATAAGAAATCAAAAAAAAGGAAAACGAATCAAATAGATCTAAAAGTGGCAAACTTACTTTCGCTTCTTTCTCCACGCCTTCTTCTTCCCACCAGTGGCACGGCGTTTGTGCATTGAATCACGGGAGATACCTGTTGACGCGAGGAAGAAAAAAATGATAAGAGCGACATTGATTTGAAGAATAAAGACTGAAGAAAGAAGAAAAGAGAATAGATCTAGATTTTGTTACCCATATTGAAGGCTGCTCGGCGATAGAAATTATTCTTCTCCGCGGCGACGGACGACCCTGTAAATTACAACAAGCCTCTCTAGGGTTTGTGAAAGAAAAAAGACCGGCGTGTATGTATCTATTTATATGAGTTAGGGTTATGCATTTCTTCAGTTTTTTTGCTTTTTTTTTATTCATGGTAAATTATCTAAAAAGAATAAAGTAAAAGGTTTAAACAGCAAAACTTCAACAAATTTATAACGAATGTGGATAAATTATAAATTACCAAGACTATGAGTGTGTGAGACTGTGAATGCTCAATTCTTAAAATGAACTCATTTGGCAGCTTCAGCATTCATGTGGACCAAGGCCCATTGGGTTGTAAGTTAATCCAAATCCAGTTAATATTTTATTATAATCTAGTCTTAAAATTGGAAGTTGAAATAAGGGTTGACGTAAATAAATAAACAACTGCTTTAATTCTTGGTCGGTAGATTTTTTTATCTGATTTTTGATTTGAAGAGTTATTTTGTATTAGGGTTTAAGGTTTAGAATTACCAACCGAAACGAAGATAGAGTCCGACCGTCTTTCGAGGTTTAATCGAAGGCGATATCAGATAAACACGAAACACACTACCAACATATGAATTTAGAATGTTTTCGACTTTCTCCTGTTGAGAGCAAGATAGTTATATTTGTATATGAATAATTTTCATCGTTGATCATTCATTTGATCTGATTTTTTCTTCTCCATCTCTTGATATATATTTTTAAATGTAAGTCAACCAAGATTTTATGAGCGTTTTTAAGGTCATTAAAAATGAACTTTAATGAAGTTTTTCTATATTATATATATTGGGGGATTGGAATTTGGAACATCTTCTGTTTCTTCTCACCGTGTTCATCTTCCTTTAATAGATTGATACGGTGTTCGTCGAACTTGACATTATCCGTCAGGCGCCTGCACCGCTCGCTACAGAGACAGCACATGGCTCGTATACGAGGTAATGACGTGGAGGCTCTCAGAAAGAAAGAATTCTCATCGACACCGTATAAATGCGCAATCTACGTAAGCATTAATGGTGAAGTCGACGTTTATCCAGGCTGAGAAATTAAGCAATGCATCCGTTGGACGATAGGGTGAAGCTGGCTCTTCTCCATGGCGAAGGTGGCGGCGGAGGTGGGGAAGGTTCATCTGCGATCCAGTCCAATCGTATCTTTGGATCTTCTTTCTTCTTATTCCATTCCGACGATCAAGAAACTGATTTGCTCGATAAACAAACCAGTGCAATAGACGGAGGAGGAATTGCTAATAATTATGCTGCTGCTGCTGCTACTACCACGACAACTGATCATTCTGATGCGCCGGAGATCGTCAGGGATATGATAACGAGTATGATAAACGATGGGTATCGTAAGAAGATTCTCGCGGTTGTTTCAGCTGCGCTGCTGCAGAGTCCGGCGGCATCTCGGACTTCGGTGGCGGGTTGTCTTCGAGATTCTGGATATAATGCAGGTCAAAATTAATATACTGTAGTTTATTGTCTCAATTAAAACTGTCACTGCAGTGTCACTGCGTGCCGGTCGATCTTCGTGAGTTTTTTCTTTTTTTTCTTTTTCAATCGACCGTCGTTGATTCCATCATTTTGTAACAACAGGAGTATGCCAGACGATAGGTGCCGGTGGTTATCAGTATATCGACGTGATAAGATCGGATGGAGGAGGTGAAGAGAGGTTAATCGTTGACTTGGAGTTTGCTGGAGAATTCAAGATAGCTCGGCCGACACAGGAGTACGTGAATCTGATCGATGAGCTACCGAAGGTTTACATCGGTACGGTGGAGGAGGTTAAGAAGATTGTCGGAGTTATGACTACCGCCGTGAAGAAGTCGATGAGAGCAAGGAAGATGCACGTGCCACCGTGGAGGAAGGAGTCGTTTATGTGTAACAAATGGTTAGGGATTTATAAAAGAAGTTTAAATCTTAACATGCCGGTAACTACACCGGAGAAGATGCGGACTAAATTTCAGGTCCAATGCAAAGCCGTGGGGTTTTTCTCCCCCAATAGCTCTCTCCTAGTTCCATAAATAAAGGATGTATATGTAATAATAGATGTTTTGTGGTACACTAAAATAATTTTGCAAATAGCCATCCTTTTTTTGTAAATAAATAAAAGTTTTCCATAATTCAAACTTCCTCTTGGCCCGATTAAATCAAAGATTTTCCGACAATGGCGAACGCAACGGAGAGGGCATTACGGCGGAAACGGAAGCGCGCCGCCGCTTCATCCGCTTACACCAGAACCACCGCTTCACTCACATCCACCACCATCCAACGAAAGATTCAGAAGAAGACGAAGTATAAAACAAATCCGCGGAAGAATCCTAACATTTTGCCACTAGGCGACAACACTCTGCTGGAAAGAAAGGGTTTGCTCTTTAAATCGAATGAGGAGCCTGACAAGAAGGAAAAGAAAGAAGATAAAAAGGAGAAAGTTAAAGATGAGACATTCCTAATTTCTACTGCTCCTGCTTCTCAGCAGTTAAGGTTCTTCCTACATCAGTTCCAATCCGCTTGCGGGTTTAGGCTTTCACCTCTTGAATTGGAACCTATTAAAGGTAGTGCTTATTTTATTTATTTACCACTGCTTGACTGCAAATCTGCGATCGTTACTTTTTGTTTTGGGGTTTTCAAATGCTTCGTTTTCATTGACTAATAGTCACTAAATGAATTCAACAGTCATTTCATTCTGCAGAGATTGTTTGGTAATTTTACATAAACTTGAATTATTTAGTATTATTTTCGTTTTGAATTGGGAATATGATAGAATATTTATACCATCGTAATTCAAAAGTTAAGGTTTTGCATGAAGAATTCATGAATCAATTCAGTTCATTTTGGTTCTTCAATCATATGTTGATAGTGTGCTAATGATAAACATGAACACGTTTAAAAGAGAAAACACATTAAAAAAATCTTACATCTATAATTATATGTTTCTTAAAATCTTAATTGTTATACGTAGTTGCGTACATAATAATTTAGTCTGTATTTTTGTAATGCTGATCAAATCATGTCTCTAAATTTGTAGATACGAGTATTGCCATGCTTCTTAAAGGAGTTGACCAGAATGCTTCGAGTTTCTCTAAGCACATAAAGCATATATGCAAGAGTTCATGGAAAGAAGAGCTATGTAAAGGAAATTTAATAGATGGCAAGGTGAATCCCGGGAGTCCATTTATATTGATTGTCAGTGCATCTGCCTTAAGATCATTGGAACTTTTAAGGTGAGAATAATATATGATATATATCATCTGCAAAAAGGAAAGTATATGGCATAAATTTATAGGCAAGTAGATTTGTCCGATCTGTTTGTGAGTTTTTTAAATAAAGAATCTAGAAATAGCTCTTTTTAATACAGATTAAAAAACTACTGTAACTATATGCTAGTCAGCTTGATGAATATTTGCAAATCTGGTTAAATATAATCAATCTGCATGGCTTTATTGGATATCATGAAATTTCATGATTCAAAACTCTCTGAGTATCATTATGTATGTTAATTTTATTCATATGGTATAGTAAATTAATTGCACATATTCGAAAGAAATGTTAGAATGCAAAGAATGAATAATTAGTTAACTTAATTGATATGCATTAATAGTCACACACACATGCAATGTTATATTGTTTCCAAGACATTGTATTTGTTGTACAATTCCATGATACCAATAAAAATTGACATGTATATACTATATTTTTATCAATTTGTCATTTGTAAAATTGATAAAATTATATTTCTCGTGCATTCAGGGGCTTGAAATCACTGACAAGAGATTGCCGTCCTGTGAAGCTATTTGCAAAGCATATGAAACTTGAAGAGCAGGTGATTATTATTAATTTTTAA
>LFYR01001861.1:0-12563 GCA_001185155.1 Zostera marina
TTCCGAATTCGTGGAACTCTCCGGGGGTCCGGCATAAAGCGACGGAACCCTAGTTCTTGTCGAAGGGCGTTGCTGGGAGTGACTGACGTGTTCAGGCATGTCTCACCAGTACTCCCCCCTGAAGAGAGCATGGAAAAACACCCGTGTAGCCTCAGTCTCCCCCCCCGAGTAAGGTAGTACGATATCCAAATTGACAGAAGTGTCGGGAGAGCTTGTGATACTCCCCCTCGAAATGTGACGACTTCTCGCTAAATTGACAGAAGTGTCGGGAGAGCTTGTGATACTCCCCCCGAAATGTGACGACTTCTATCCAATTTGACAGAAGTGTCGGGAGAGCTTGTGATACTCCCCAACGAGTGCATATGAATGCTTCGATTGGGTTGACTACGAGGGATATCAAAGCCTCTGATCTGATAGTGCGGACCCTGACTGAATACTCCGTGCCGTGCGGTGTTCCCTTTGTCCTTTGCCAATGGGAAGACTTTACTTTTGTGGATGTGGCTGAAGCTCAGCAGCCACCAACAGAGAAGGAGCTGGAGAGCGGAAAAAAGTAATCGCTTTTATACTTCGACGCCTTTCATCTCTATATGTACAAGCGGTTTCGAGAGGGCAAGCTCATTCGGTTAAGGAAGAAGAGCAAACGATCTGAGCCTCGTCGGACTTTCGAGAAGGGATCAAGCTCTCGATCTGCGCAGCCACCACCTACTGGTTACGTTCCCTATACTTCTGGTGTGTCGCTTCCTGATTTCAATGCTGATCCTGAAACTAGGAAGGAAGAGATGTCACTCCTGATGGGCCAGTCCGGGCGGTGGTGTTGGAGCGAGTTACTCGAACATATGACTGCCGCTTGCTACATGGCACATGCGTGCTACAGTGCCGACTCCATCCATGATGTTGAGAAGATTTAAGAAAGATATAATCAGCTTGACACAAAGTTCAAGGAGAGCGAGAAAGCCCTGGACAAGCTGAAGAACGTGAAGTCCCGGATGGAGAACCTGCGCGACAACATTCTGCCAAAGAAGGACAAGACGATTGAGTCCAAGCAGAAAGAGATTGACGAATATGTCGCGAAGATATTGGGACTTTGCAAAGAGCTGAAAGCCACCTCTGCTGACCACATTAAAGAGGTTGAGGGTTTGAAAGGTCAACTAACTGGTGAGATTGGACATGTAGTCTCACTTGAGGCTAATATAGCTGATTTGAGAAAGCAAGTTGCCCAATACCAAGGAGAGGCCACTGAGCTTAAGGGTGAGCTAGCTAGCGCGGAAGAGGAGATCTTGGCGCTTAAGAAGGACAACTCTGCACTCTCCGGGAAAGCTGAAGGATTGGAGTTGGACGTGCGATACCAATCCGACCAACTTCAAGAGCTCATCTTCTTTGGTCCTTCCGTGTTTCCCGCTCTACCCCCTGACTACATTACGGATATAATGGCATGGGTAGAGCAGCATCCTGAGGAACTTGAGAAGAACAAGGATGCTCTGGACAAGTTGAAGGACGAAGCCGCTCAAGAATAGCAACTTATTAGTCCTTAGATTTATTTTGTAATCTGTTATCATTTTTGTAATCTTTTTTGAAACTTAATGAATCGTTTTTGCTTTCTTTTTATTAATTGTTTATTTTCTTTACTTCTTTAAATTGTAACTAAGACTCGAAACTAGATTCGCGAGTCGTAATTTAGCCGCTCTGGACGTAAATTAGACTAACCCTATCGCTAGCCACTCTGGGCCTAGACTTGGCCGTGCGAATCGTAGCTCAGCCTACGGTTAAATTCGCGAAATAAATTAAACTTCACAACTAATAAAAACTCGCAATATCGATTAAACTAATAAGTTGAAAACAAAAATATCGGAAAAGATAACAAAAGATAACAAAAATATCGCAATATCGATACGATTTTCTCTACACCTTCAGACTCTAGAATTGTACTCTAGATTCCTTACAATGTAGTTCAACTCTGGCCGAAGCGACGGAGCAACTTTTGACCCGCACCAAGGTCGTAACGACGAGATGGGTTGAATCGTTAAGGCTATAGTGACAAAACGATTAATAATCTATTAAGGCCGTAGCGATATAATAGATTCTGGTATGTGTAGTGGGTACTTAGAACCTCTTGTGGTTGGGTTCACTTGTACCTATCAACTACCTAGGACTCTACCTTTAGACCCTAATGTGTGGTTGAACACTGGCCGTAGCGACAGAGCAACTTTTTGGACCCATATTGGTGAGACATGCCTGATTACGTCAGTCACTCCCAACAACGCCCTTTAAATAAGGAATAGGGTTCCGTCGCTATATGCCGGACCCCCGGAAGGTTTCAACGGTGCGGAGCACGTGTCTACGTCAAGAGCCCAAGGCAACACTTGGGAGTCGCCGACTGGGACTACCAAGTCGCCGACTCCAGGGGTGCATCGCCGACTCCGGCCAGGGAACTCGGGTCTGGTAGACCGAGGACTTGGCCTTAAAGGGTCGGCGACTCCACCTCTGGGTCGGCGATTCCCACACCTGAGTCGCCGACTCTCAGTCGTTACGTGGGCGGCCCACACCATTATGGAGCCCTTCAATAGGGTACCATAATGGGGCGGGCCCCACTCAATTGAATGGAAACGCCTCTAGGACCCTATAAAAGGGGTCCTAGGGGTGTCCTTCATTCACAACATCCTCACTTGACTAACACACTAGAACATCCAGGAGCCCGAATCGCCTACTCCCAAGAGAGTCGCCGATTCCCCTCCTCTTCTGCAGGTGTTTGACTTAGAGCGCGCGTCGTGGACTCCACAGCCTCCGGCCCATCTCGCAACCCCGCGAGCCTACTGGTAGCAGATTCCGTGCTTCATCAGCTGGCGCCGTCTGTGGGACTATCGAACCACGATATCCCGTCGTAATCGTGAAATTTTCTTCGCAAAGCTTAGCTCGATTCCCTTAGGGTTAGTCGCTAACTTTGTGTCAAAGAATCTCCGATACACATAGGCAATCGCCGACTTCACCTAGTGAGTCTCCGATTGCGGGTTATTCTGCTTGCTAAGAGTGTTGTCCACGGCCAGACTCGAAAGAAAAGCTACCTAAAGCAGTCACCGACTCCAGAACCTGCTCAATCACTGTCGGGTGTCACTCTTGCAGCTTCCGTCGGGTGCAATTGAGCACGTACTTTTATTCTCCACTCTTTGCACTGCTTGAGGGCTTGAGCCACCTTTCCCATATTCTTCAACTAGTTCCATGTGTACCCGATGCCGAGTGACCGGAACCGCGTCTTGATAGCATCTCATGGGACCCCCCGGATGCTCTCTTCGAGGTGCTACCCGATCGTGCTCACGGTTGGCATGACTAGTTCTTCGTGAAGTTATCCTGTTTGGGGCCTCTTGAGAACCCTCTCGAGAGCTGGCCTCCGCTGGGTCATCTGAAAGGCCTTACTGCATTGTCTCCACGCGTTTGACTGCAGCCGAACTGGAGGCGCACGGCCTCCTCATCCAGATATCTGAGTGTCGCCCTATGAAGCTTGCCCGCCTTGGACACGGTTGGACTGCTGAAGATCACTTTCGACCCGATGACGTTGGTAGCTACGACGTGGAGCCTTCCTCATCTCTCCGGAAAAGACAGAAGAGGAAGACGACGTCCACGGTCATTGTGGATACCCCATCCGTCTCCCTGAGGAACGGTGACGAGAGCTCCGGGGGTGACAACATGGATAGTCCTCTGGAGAATGCCCGCTCGGTCCGTCGTACCAACATGGCTTCACGAGGGCCCATCCCCCCCTCTGAGTTTCAGCGGAAGATCGAGGTTGGGGAAGGTTCTGGGCGTGGACTTGCTGGGCCCCAGTACCCCCTGGAGGGAGGGTTGCTGGACCGTCAGGGGTTCCGTGTGGCCCTGGACTCTGCTTTTGTTTCGGGGAAATACCGAATGGACCCTGTCTCCCCTGATCCCTCCGTCGCTGTTCCTCAGCTGGCGGAGATGCTTCTGAAGGGCTTCAATCTGCTGCAGTCGTTTCTCCAGGAAGAAGCCGAGTACAAGGCACTTCTCGCGCGCGATACCTCGACGCTTGACGAAGACTTGTACGCTGACAGCCTCCGCGGGGCCGCTCTTGCTTGCATCCGCCTTCAGTGGAGCTTGGATATGCAGGAAGGGCTTCATCAAGCTCGGGAACGTGTGGTGGATCTTTCCTCTGAGGTCTCGGCCGCCTTAGCTGCGCGAGATCGGACCGTGACTGAGGCCGCGGAGAGGCATCGGGTCAAGTTAGAGCGAGTGGCTGGTGAGAAAGCCGTCCTGGAAGATGCCGTAGCCGAGGCCGGTAAGTAGTTGGTGAGTCTTGAGAGCCGCGTCACATGGGCTGAGGACCGTGCCACTGAGTCTAAGGAGGCTCTCGACCTTGCGACCGCGCTCTCCCAGAAACTCGCCGAGGATCAAACTGGATCCGCGTCTGAGCTGTCGGTCCGATTCCGTGCTAAGTTCGCCCAACTCCGGGACGAGGCTAAGGAACGAACGGCGGTGGAGAAGTGCGTGGGCTTCTGGAAAGGTTACGAGCACTGCCGCGCCATGCATCGTTTGGCCTGCCCCGAAATCGCCCCAGCTGTTGTGCCCCAGACTCAGTCGGAGTGGGAGCATTGGCAAGCCGCTGACGGGGCCGGGCCTCCTACCGGAAGCCGTGCCTTAATGTTGGTGACAGCGAAGAGAAGGATTTGGACGCCGATCTTGCTGACTACATCTCGCCGACCCCTCCGTCCTGATTTCCTTATTCCCTTATTTGAGTGCTATTTTTTTGTAATATAAAACACTTGTTTAATTTGGCTTCCGCTTTTTTCTTACTATGCTTCCGCTTTTCTTTCGTGCTTCTGCTTTTTTTTCTTGCTTCCGCTTTTTAGTTACTATACTTTCTGGGTTGTTTGTGCTGACCTCGGGCCTCTTCGTGATCTTTTGGCCTTAGGCACGCTCGGCCGTCTCCCATCGCGTCCGTCCTTTTCTTACACGGGACGCCCCGGTAGGGGGTGAAGTTTCACACGGCTCCCCCGGGCGTCTTGTAAGGACTTGTTTTTTTTTTAGGGACTCAACTACTGTTTTGTTTTTCTGACGTTCTTCTCCTTTGGCAAAAAGTTATCACGGTAGAAGAAAAAAAGAAAACGTGAGGTGCCAAATGTTCAAGTGGCCTGCTTATCGCTTGTACTTTTCTAGGTTTTCTGCTTGCCAGGTTCTTTCTATGAGCTGGCCGTCTTCGTATCCCAGGCGGAAGATTCTGGGTCGAACCTCATCCATTATCACATATGGGCCCTCCTATCTTGGTGACAACTTTCCCTTCGTTTGGTTCACACTCGTCACTTTGGCGTTCCTTAGAACCAGGTCCCCCGACGCCAGGTTCTTCTCTACTACTCTTTCGTTGTGGTATCTGGCCATTCTTCGCTTGTAAGCGAGGTCCTTGACGGCGGCCTCCTCTCTCTTATCCTCCACGTCCTCTCTGGTCAGGAGGAGCGCTCTGCTGTTTTCCTCTGGTTGGAATTGGTCTATCCTGGCCGTTGGCCAAATCAGCTCCGCAGGGGATACCGCCTCGATTCCGAAGGCGAGCGCGAATTGCGTCTGGCCAGTCGGTGTCCTGATCGTTGTTCGAAAGGCCCACATGGTCTCCGAGACCTTGTCTGCCCAAGTCCCCGGGTGTTCCCCTATCTTCCTTTTCAGGATGGACACGATCGTGCGGTTGGTGATCTCTACTTGCCCGTTCACCTGTGGGTGGTAGACCGGGGCGAAGCTCAGCTTGATCCCGTTGTCCTCGCAAAATTCCCTTAACTTCTTCCCCGTGAACTGCGTCCCGTTATCCGTCACTATCTGGATCGGGACCCTGAACCGGCAGATGATGCTCCTGAACACGAAATTGACCACATTCTGCTCCGTGATCACGCTTATGGCTTCCGCCTCTGCCCACTTGGTGAAATAGTCTACCACCACGAAGAGGAATCTTCTTCCCCACGACGCCGGAGGGAAAGGGTCGACGATGTCAATGCCCTATCGTGCGAACGGGATAGGCGTAGTTAGTGCTTTTATCGCGGTGAACGGTCGCCTCTGGACGTTTGAGTGTCTTTGGCACTCGTCGCACCTTTCCACTATTCTCTCAGAGTCCTTTATTGACACTGGCCAGTAGTAGCCCTGCCTGGCCACCTGCTTTTCCAGGGCCCGACCGTTTTGGTGGGCGCCACTTGTCCCTTCGTGGATGCTTCGTGCCTCTCGAGAGATGCATAGTCGGAGCGGGGCCTCCTCCGCGACGTACCGGCAGTATAGATTTCCCCGTGTTACCACGAACCATGCCTCTCTATTCCTTAGCTTCCTTGCCCCCATTGGGTCACTTGGCCCCTCGCCTGTTTCGAGGAACTTCAATATCGGCGTCCTCCATTCTCCCACTGTTATTAGTGCGCAGGCCGGACTGCCGACTCCCCCGCCCCCCGTGGGGTGCTCCTGGTTCTCTATACGGACCCACCTGCCCTCTTTCCTCCCCGGGGACGCTCCTAATTTGGCCAACGTATCGGCCTCCCCGTTGCTTTCTCTGCCTATTTGAGTGATTTTCCAATCGCTGAGTCGCCCCAAAGCTGTTCGGGCCTCTGCTACGTAGGCTGTCATGGAGTCCTCCTTCGATACGAAGTCGCCTCTTATTTGGTTGGCGACTAGCCGGGAGCCCCCAGTGACACGGCCAGCCTAATCCCGGCTAGGAGAGCCTCGTATTCCATGGCGTTGTTCATCGTCCGGAAGCCGAAGTGTATCGAGTACTCAATCCTTTCCCTTGTTGGGGCTCTTATTACCACTCCAGCGCCGCAACCTGTGTTGCTGGTTGAACCGTCGACGTGGGCCGTCTACCATTCTTCCACTGCGGGGACCTTCCTTCGGGGGGTGAGTTCTGCCATGAAGTCGGCTACGGCATGGCCCTTTATTTCTTGGCCGAGACGATTTCTATATGGAACACGCTGAGCTTCATGGACCACTTCGTGAGGCGCCCCGATACGTCTGGCCTCTGCAGGAGTTGAAGTAGGAAGTGGGCCGTCGGGATAGTCACCATGTAGGCGTGGAAGTACGGCCTTAGTCTGCGGACCGACGATACCACTTCCAGGGCCAGCTTGTTGATGTCCGTGTACCTTTCTTCTACTCCCTGCAGCGACCAGGAGTAATTATAAACCGGCCTTTGCGCCCGTCCGCCTCTGATAGGAGGACAGCGCTGACTGCCGCCTCTGAGTTGGTCATTGTTGGCAGGAGCGCAAGCTGCCTCTTCAGCTCGCCGAACGCTGCCTCACACTCCTTTGTCCAGGCCACTCTTGGTCCTGGCGATTTTAATAGCTTGAAAAACGGGCGCAGCCGGTCCACCGCTCTTGGTAGGAATCTACTAAGGGCCGCCACCCTTCCATTCAGCTTCTGGATCTCTTTTATGGTATGTGGTGGAGCCATTTCCATGACTGGCTCCACTTTTTCCCTTCTGGGCTTGATGCCCTCCGGGGTGATCCTGAATCCCAGAAAATGGCCCTCGTTCACTCCAAAGGCGCACGTCCTCGCTTTCAACTTCAGGCCTGCCCTCCTGATGTTATGGAATGTCTCTTCTATGTCGGCGAGGTGAGTGTCTGCTCTTTTCGACCAGACTAGTATGTCATCGACGTACACCTCGATGTTTCTGCCAATCTTCTCTTCGAAGACCTTGTCCATGAGACGCTAAAATGTGCCCCCCACGTTACGCAGCCTGAATGGCATTACCCAGAAGCAGAAGGTCCCTGAATCGGTGATGAACGAGGTCTTTTCCTCGTCCGCCCTAGCCATGGGGACTTGGTTGTATCCCGAGTGCGCGTCCATGAAGCTGAGCATCTCGCAACCCGAGCTCTGGTCTACCAGTCTGTCAACCGACGGTAGGGGGTAACTGTCCTTGGGGCATGTCTTGTTGAGGTTCGTGAAATCAAAGCACATGCGCCACTCGGCGTCGTCCTTTCTAACCATGACGACATTGGACAACCATCCGGGGTACCGGACCGGGCGTATGAAGCCCGCTTCTAGGAGTTTTGCCACTTTTGCCTCTGCGGCGTCCTTTTTCTCGACCCTCAGAGGCCGCAGCTTCTGCCGGACCGCCCTAGCTCCCTGGGTAACTGCCAACCTGTGCTCGTCCGTCGTCCGGGCTACTTCTTCCAGCTCTCCCAGCCCGGCTGCGAACAGGTCCTCATTTTCTCTGAGGAGGCTCTCCAGGTTCTTTCTGAATTCCTCTAGTAGGTTCATTCCTACCAGCACCTCGTTTTCCGCTAGTGGTGCTGGTACCGTGGACGACGCCGGCTCCGGCTTCGGGGTGTCCTCTCTGAGCGCGTGTGGTAATCCCTCTCCGGATGCCATTACCTCTCCCACTGAGTTGAAGTAACACTCGCAGGCCTTTTTCTGGGACCCCCTTACTGTGCATACGCCGGCGGGAGTCGGGAACTTCAAGAACTGGTGGAGAGATGACGTTACCGCCTGGAAGTCGTGTAATGCCGTTCGCCCCAGGATGGCGTTGTAACTGAAGGTGAAGTTCACTACCGTGAAGTTGACCTCAACCGTTTTCGCATGGGCGTGGCGGCCTAACGTCACCGGGATGGCTTTGATGCTCGCCTCCAGGACCTTCGACTGGCCGAACCCTCTTATCGATGCCCCGGTATCGATCAACACTCTGTGGAGCCGCACCTTCTCCTTGTTCCCCCTCTGAAAAATCGGGGTTATCACTAGTTGGTCGTCATGCAGAGTAGTGAAGTCCTTCATGTCCGCCTCTGTGAACGTGATGTCCGCATCCAACCGCGGACGTTTCCCATCGACCACCCGATCGACGTCGGTAGCGTATCGACGGCCCTCCCATGGGTCCGCGCTGCGAGATGCGCCTCCTTCTGCTATCGTCAGGATGTCCCCGACTGGTTCTTCCGCTGGCTCCAGCTTGGGCACCCGGTGTCCGGTCGGGATGACGGCGGGTCTCCTCACGGGTGGAGCCAGGGGTGCCTCGGGCGTGGCGCTTAGCTTTCCTAACACCTTGGCCAGGTTCAGGCACTCGTCGGTTGTGTATCCCTTGTCCTAGTGGTATTCACAAAACCTGCCCGCATCTCTGTACACGGCTGAGTCCCCCCTCATGGGCAATGCTGGCGAGAGGGCTCCGACTCCGCCCAGGGTGAGGAAGACTTGCCTTTGGTTTGCCGTCGGGGTGTGTTCTGCCTCCCGACGGTTCCCAATCGCGGCGGCTGGAGCTCTGAATGCGGCCGTCACGGCCGCCGGGGCTGGCTGAATCTTCGGCTGCTGCTGTCGCTGGGGGGCCTGGGCTCCCGCCTACGCCCCCCTCGCTTTCTGTTGGCGCTTGTTGCGTTCTCACCCCCATGTATTCCTCTACATTAGACTGTCCGTGGGACCTCTCCTTGGCCTCCGCAAACGTCTTCGGCAGCTTCCGTACGAGGTTTCCTGCGAAAAACGTGGGTCTCAGGTTGTTGGTGAGGGCGTACATGATCACCTTTTCCCTAAGCCCCTCGATTTCCTACACCACCCCTGCGAACCGGTCCATGTACGCTCGCGTGGTCTCGAAGTCCCCCTGCACTACCGCGCTGAGGGTGGCCTCGGTTTTTGGTCTCCTTCGCTTGTGGGCGAAAGTCGCCAAGAAGATTCTCTCTAGGTCCTCGAAGGTATGGACCGAGGCCGCGGAGAGCGTTTTATACCACGCCACGGCGTCACCGGCAAGCGCTCTTCGGAACATTCTGCACCAAATATCCTTCCTATCGGTTCTATCCTTCATGTTCGTTTTGAAGGAATGCAAATGATCGCTCGGGTCCGTATTTCCCTTGTCTTGTACGCAGGGATCTTCGGGGTCCTCCAGCCAGCGGGGTACTCGCCCTCCAGCAGGTGCTGCGCTAGTGCTTCCCGGCTCACAGCTGTGGGTTCCATGACTATCTCCCCGCTCGCGGGGTCCCCACCTACGGTACCGCCTCCAGCACCGTCCGACTCAAGCACTCGCCGCTCGGCAGTCAGTTGGAGCAGCTATTCCTGCAGTTGCCGCTAGCTGTTCTGCAGGGCGGAGACCATTTCCGATAACTTCAGCTTCTTCGAACGCCTCCTCTGGTGACACTCCCCTCTCTCTGTGGGAGTCCGGGAACGATCCCGTCTCCCCCGCCCGCGCTTTCATCCCTCCTTACGCTTGTCCTCCTCCTCCACCTTCCTCGAGACGTCTCCTCGGCCTCGGCCTTATCTGCCTCCTCCATTCTCACTCGCTACGCTGCCTCCTGGACTTCGAGTGCCCAGGCCGCGTTCCGCTTTCTGTATGAATAGTAGGGCTCGGATCTGTCCGATCTTCTCCTTCCTCTCGCCGTTGCTCATTTCTCATGGTGGTCGGGCTCAGCTCCCTATCACGACCTGCCCTCTTCCCGGCCTGCCCCAAGCCTTCCCCCTTGTGGAACCCATTCCTTCCGACCATCCTTCCTCCGGTTATGTATTTGTTTTACGTCAGGTTCACCACTGATGGTGTGCGGGCTCGCGCTAGGGTGCTCACACACACAACTCTATAGTGTTACTGTTTCTGATAACCGATCCCCCTCCCTGCTGCACTATGAGAGGTATTTATAACTCCTGCTCTAGGGCCTAACGGGCCTATCAGGCCTGTTTGGTCCAGGGTCCGACTTGACGGGCCCTGGTACCAACACCTCCATTTTTCATCCATGCGTCGGCGTGAAGGCATATTTTTTTATCCAGATGGTAGCATTGATTTTCGGTGTTTGACTTAATGCGTGAAGGCATTGATTTTCACCTTCCACGAATTTGTATAGCTGAATTCGATCTGTCTGTAGGAATGAAAAAATTAACACATAGCAAGAAAAGCAAAAGTGCCGTAGCATCGAAAATACGTGAAGATTATTATCTCCGGTCGACATCGATCTTCAAGCAAAATTAAACAACTCATGATGTTGAAGAAAGTAATGTTAAGTATACTAAAAGGACTCTCAATCTAGCAATAAAATTTAGTAATCGTGTAAGGCAGTCCTAAACGTGTAATCGTGTAATTAACTCAAAAAAAATGTCTGAATATTATATCTACGTTATCAAGAATATATAAATAATTAGTAATAGTTAATCCATTAATTTAGCTTTAATGCGCCCCCTCAAGCTTGTAGTGGCTCACCCATAAGCTTTCATTGGAGATCAAGAAAGCTCATTGGTTTCAAGGCTTTGGTCAAAATATCCTACCATTGCTTTGGTCCAGGGATGTGTATCACTTCCAAACTTCCATTTTCTGTCTTCTCGTGAACAAAATGGAGATCCATAGCTATGTGCTTCAATCTGATTTGCCCAATTCAATTGCGAGCAATAAAAGTTGCACTCTGGTTTATCAGAATAACGCAAGTGATTGGTTGAAAATCCAAAATGTGATCCCCTTTTCATTGATGTTTATAGTGTATTATTCATTGTTGTTTAACCAATTTCAGTTTGTTATTCAATCTATATTGTAACTAATTCATTCTAACTAATTACATTCTTTAATATGCCTCTCAAGATTATCGAACACTTCCACAAAGTCTATGATCTAATTTAGATTGTTCATTACGTTAACGTCGGAATTTGAAGGTTTATCTACAAAGTCTATCTAGCTAGTTAGTTATTTTTGTATAAGTTTTTTGAATACTTATTTTAATACCTTTTTAATTTAAATATTGATTTTTAAGAGGTTTCTTTTTATTTGTATGTCAGGAGATAAACTAAAATGACTGATCAAATAGAAGGGCTTGACAAATCATGGTTGTTTGAAAGTTCAACCTCGATGAAATTTCAAAGTGGATTGAAAAGTGTTTTAGATTTTGCTGAAATCTATTCAAACCACAAGATGAAACCTGGATTAAAACTACCATGTCCTTGTTCAAAGTGTCACAATGGCAAATATTATAATCGTAAGACCATTAGTGAGCATGTCATACTCTTTAGTTTTGACAATGCATATAGGTATAAGACATGGTATATGCATGGAGAATTAATTCCAGGTTCGAGAGCACATAAAAAAGCATTGAAACGCAAGAGACGTGAAGTAGCAGTTTCTACTGCACCTCCTATGATAGTAGAAAATGAGATGACCCTTTTAGTAAATGAAGCAATGGTTGATCCAACTAATTATCCAGTCGCTAATCTGATTGATGAAGGAATGACTAATATTGTCATAGACGATCTAATTATTTCTCCAATCAATCATCCGGATAATTTGAACAATGATCCCACAAATACTCCGACCGATGGTCCGTTCATTGATCCAATAATGGCTTCTATCAATGATCTTGCAACCACTCTGAACAATGATCCGATAGCTACTGCAATCATTTATCCGATAGATTCTCCGATCAATGATACGATAACTGCTCCGATCAATGCTCCGATAGATACTCCGATCAATGATCCGATATATACTCCGATTGATGATCCGATATATACTCCGATTGATGATCCAAAATTCAACTGCCGGTTAAGAGATGCCAATGAACAATTATATCCTGGTTGTACGAAATACACCAAATTATCTGCTATTCTCCATTTATACCATCTAAAATGCTTGAATGGGGTTTCTAACAAATTCTTCGAGATGTTGT
>LFYR01001866.1:4954-16479 GCA_001185155.1 Zostera marina
TTGGTTATCCTTTTGTCCAACTTCAACATGAGAGCATGCATGTGCGCAAGCCTCTCCTGTGTTGTCGGAGTTGGGTTCACACCCCCATTTAGTGTGAGTGGTGAGGACACCTCATGTGTAGGTGATGGTGCATTAGAGGTTGGTACAGTACGAGGATCAACCCCTCTGCCAGATGCTCCTACCTCAGTAGCAGTGGCGAGAGCTTTCTTTTTATGATCCTTAGTAAAAGGAGCCATAAATGGGATGGTTGCTTCTATCGGGTCGAAGCAACAGACTACGAGCGGAAGTTCTTCCGAAGTGTCGGAAGCTATGGGTAGGTACCTGCCCCTCGGGTGTCACAAAACAGAGAAAATTTCGTATAATATTTCTTTGCAGTTTTGTGACCCCCTTGAGCAGTGATACTAGTCCCCAAAGTTTGAAATCTGCAAAAAGTATCGAAATTTTTTTGCAGTTTTTTGGTAGAAAATTGTGCCGCCGGAGGTGGTTTTTGGAATGCCTCTTTAGACCTATCCCAGAAAAGATTCCTGGCACTCTTTGGTACTCGTAGAGAAAACTTTTTTCACATGATATGTGGTCTCAGAATCCCAAAATCAGATCTGGGTATTCCGGAGGTGGACCGACGAAATCACTGGAGGTGAAAAAAAGCGAAAATCCCCATACTCTTTTTTTTTTTACCGAAACGACGAGGTGAATCCGACCGTGGCGATGGATTTTCGTTTCGGTAAAAGAGCTGGGCTATGAGTGGTCTTATTCAGCCAAAGCGATGAATGAAGACAATGATTGAATGGACGAGTTTGCCCCAAGATAGGCGAGTTTGCCCCTTGATAGGCGAGTTTGCCCAAGATAGGCGAGTTTGCCCAAGATAGGCGAGTTTGCCCAAGATAGGCGAGTTTGCCCAAGATAGGCGATTTTTTTTTGGGAAAAATCGAACCTATGCGAAGACATAAGTTCCAGAGCAAAGGATGACTTGACCGAGCTTATTCAAAAAACAAAGAAATAAGTCGGCGAGTTAGGGGAAAACTCGGCGACTTTAGATTTTGAGGTGATTTCGAACAAAGTCGTAGACAGCACTCTTTGCTAGCAGACGATATTTCGGATCGGGCGATTCTCAAGGATAAGTCGGCGATTTAAGGCTAAATCGGACCTTAACCGAGAATCGGACGATCTAAGTCGGCGATTTTTTGACAAACTCGGCGAACTCTCTAGGAGAGCTCGAACCGGATTTTTTAAAAAGTCGCGATTACGACGGGATACCGGTGGTTCGGTAGTCCCAGATACGGCGCCAGCTGATGAAGTACTAAATCTGCTACCAGGGCTCGCGGTGGTGCGAGGTTGATGCCGGAGGCTTTGGAGTCCACGACGCACGCTCTACGTCAAATACCTGCAAGGGAAAACTAGGCGATTCTAGTGAGAATCGGCGAGTTTCGTAGTGGTGCTCTGGTGTGAGAGTGGAACTTGAATCGTGCCTTTGAGTGTCCCCTTGGGACCCTTTTTATAGGGTCTCGGAGGGCGCACTCAACGGCGGAGATCGCGCCTATGGTCATATATGGTAACATTTATGACGTTGGCTGTCGCCGATTCAGGTATGGAAGTCCCCTAGTTAGGGCTAACTCGGCGAGTTTCTAGGGCCAAGATGTGCAGTCTACTATACTGCCGATCTTGCCTTAACTCGGTGAGTTATCCTGTATGTCGGCGACTTGGTAGTCCAATCGGGCGACTTACGGGCTAACTCGGCGATCTGGACGATGAACGTGTTCCGCACCGTGGGAGCTCTCCGGGGGTCCTGCCATAGCGACGGAGCCCTAGTCCTTGTTGAGAGGCGTTGCTGGGTAGTGACTGGTGTAATCAGGCATGTCTCACCAATAGGCGAGTTTGCCCCTTGATAGGCGAGTTTGCCCAAGATAGGCGAGTCTGCCGAAGATAGGCGATTTTTGCTTGGGAAAAATCGAACCTATGCGAAGTCGTAAGTTCCAAAGTAAAGGATGACTTGACCGAGCTTGTTCAAAAAACAAAGAAATAAGTCGGCGAGTTAGGGGAAAGCTCGGCGACTTTAGATTTCGAGGTATTTTTCGAACAAAGTCGTGGACAGCACTCTTAGCTAGCAGATGATATCCGAATCAGGCGATTCTCAAGGATAAGTCGACGATTTAAGGCTAAATCGGACCTGAACCGAGAATCGGAAAATCTAACTCGGCGATTTTTTGACAAACTCGGCGAACCCTCTAGGAGAGCTCGAGCCGGATTTTAAAAAAAATCGCGATTACGACGGGATACCGGTGGTTCGGTTGTCCCACAGACGGCGCCAGCTGATGAAGCACTGAATCTGCTACCAGGGCTCGCGGTGGTGCGAGGTTGATGCCGGAGGCTTTGGAGTCCACGACGCACGCTCTACATCAAATACCTGCAAGTGGAAACTAGGTGATTCTAATGAGACTCCCCGAGTTTCGTAGTGATGCTTTGGTGTGAGAGAGGAACTTGAATCGTGCCTTTGAGTGTCCTCCTGAGACCCTTTTTATAGGATCTCGGAGGGCGCAATCAAAGGCGGACATCGCGCCTATGGTCATATGTAGTAACATTTATGACGTTGGCTGACGGCGAGTAACGGTCGTAAGTCGCCGATTCAGGTATGGAAGTCGCCTAGTTAAGGCTAACTCGGCGAGTTTCTAGGGCCAAGATGTACAGTCTACCATACTGCCGATCTTGCCTTAACTCGGCGAGTTATCCTGTATGTCGGCGACTTGGTAGTCCAATCGGGCGACTTACGGGCTAACTCGGCGATCTGGACGATGAACGTGTTCCGCCATAGCGACGGAGCCCTAGTCCTTGTTGTAAGGCGTTGCTGGTAGTGACTGACGTAATCAGGCATGTCTCACCATAGATCGACTCACTTTTGGAGTCTGCTTCTGGACGAAGCGACAGAATAACACTTGCAAAAAAGAAAAACATTCTGGCCAAAGCGACAAAATAATAATACCTGCAAAGAAGAAAACATCCTGCAAAACAACTAGATAAGTCTAAAATGCATATTACTATTGACCAATTTAACTTACCGTGCGATTTTACCTCTCGCGATATTCTCCCTTTGCTTTAACCAATCCTTGGTGAATCTGGCCGAAGGGACAGACTTACCGTGCTCATGTTTGACAACTTCTGGTCGGAGTGGCAGAAGTGTCGGGAGTGCTTGTGATACTCCCCCCTGAATTATGACAATTTCTGGCCGAAGCGACAGAAAAGTCGGGAGAGCTTGTGATACTCCCCCCTGAATTATGACGATTTCTGAACGAAGCGACAGACAAGTCGGGAGAGCTTGTGATACTCCCCCTCGAAGTTTGACAATTTCCGGCCGGAGCGATAGAAAAGTCGGGAGTGCTTGTGATACTCCCCCCTGATATATGACGATATCTGGCCGAAGCGACAGAAATGTCGGGAGAGCTTGTGATATTCCCCCTCGAAGTTTGACAATTTCCGGCCAGAGCGACAGAAAAGTCGGGAGAGCTTGTGATACTCCCCCCTGAAATATGACGATATCTGGCCGAATCGACAGAAATATCGGGAGAGCTTGTGATACTCCCCCTCGAATTTTGACAATTTCCAGCCGAGGCGATAGAAATGTCGGGAGAGCTTGTGATACTCCCCCTCGAAGTTTGACGATCTCTGGCCGGAGCGACAGAAATGTCGGGGGAGCTTGTGATGCTCTCCTCCCTAAGATACTATATGATATCCTAAGTCGGCGACTTAAAGTGTTAACTCGGCGACTTAGTATGAGCTGGCGGATCTCTTAGAGAATCCCTAGGATCTTGGGAAATATTTGCAAATTTTCCAAATATGAAAGTTTTCCTTCGTATCCCGTAATTTTTGCCCAAACTTGGAGAGTTTGCAAGAAACTCGCCGAGTCCTGTGGATTTCGAAATCAATTAGCGATTTTCCTTCGCGTAATTTCTAGATTTTCCGGGGGGTTCTTGCAATTTGTCCAGGGTCTATAAATAGTGAGTCGATTATTTTAATCCGCACATCACTTTCCCTAATTTGCTTTTAAACCCTAATCCCTTGCTAAGTCGTCGAGTCTCTTCCTAACTCGCCGACTTTCATCACAATCACCAGAACTTCTTTCCAAGTCGTCGAGTCTACTCTTAAATCGCCGACTTATGGCAGATCAACCGTCGCTTCCTCAATTGACAATGTCGGAGACCGAGGCTCTGGTCGCCGACATCCTGAATGATAACGTGGATAAAAGCTTAGCGGGAATGCTCGACACCGTCGAGTCTCCGATCCCCTCGCCTTCGCGCGGTGGGTCGGAGATTCCGGCTTTCGATGCGCCACAAAACACTGAGTACTTTGCCACTGTCCGCGAGTTGCTCGGGCTAACTCCTGAAAACTCGCCGAGTTCTAACAAGAAATCGGCGAGTTTGACTGATGACTCCCTGGCTCTGGTCGTGGAAGGGCCTTCTATTAAACCGGGCGAGATTCCCCCGAGTCTTGCAACTAAGTTGGCGAGTCCCCTTGGGAAGTCGCCGGCTAAAGGCAAGGGGGGTGTCCCCATTTTTAAGAGACCTCGCCGAGTGATTACGCTGGGATCGGCGAGTCTGGACCCTAAGTCGCCGATATTGCCCCCTAACTAGGGGGAAGAAATTGAAGAACCCATCCAAGTGGTGGAAGCTGACAGGCCGATAGATGATTCTGAGAGGCTGAAGAAGAGAAAAAGTAAGTACCCCAAGCATGCAAAGGACTCATCTGAGAAACCTTGCGAGGGTAGTGCCCCCATTCCTCCGACTTATGGAATGGGGGGTAGACTCAAAACACATTTCCCCTCTGAGGAGGGTGTACGGGTTCCTGAGCCCTTTGATTATGATCAGGAATTACAAGTTGACCGCGGCCACAACCGATGCCGCACTGATCCTGCTGACGGATCGCAAACTCCTCCTCCTCCCATGGAAATGGACAAGGACGGAGATCACGTGAACCTCCCATTCTACGAGGGAGTGGAGAACCACACCGTCTACGCACACTGTGAAACCTTGCCGGGTGGTGAGATTAGATTGTTACGCCTCTGTGGCACGAGCGAGGGATCTTTTGAAGAAGTTTCTGTTAATGCACCTCTCGTGCCGCAGAATGAGACCGTGCATCCATTCTCCATCACTTCTGCGCTTGAAGCCCGAGAGATTCTGCGCGGGATTCGCATATCTGGGCATCTGCGATTCTGGGGGTCGCGATATCAGCCCGTGAATCTACCTCCCGCGGGGTTCCAAGCCATCCCTCGCCTTTACTTTAGGCACTTCTCGATGCTGCCTATTCCTGCATTGATGAGTGAAGTGCTGCTACAAGGGGGGGTCTCGCTGTCGCAGATGCAGGCAGCATTTTTTGTTTATCTGAGAGGATTCTTCAACATCTGTTGGAGCTTGAACATCCCTGCAACCGCCGTCTTGTTCTTCTGGTTCTTCAAATTTGTCAAGGCGCCCGCTTCCGAATCTGGTCGGTTGGGGTTAGCAAAGCGGTTCAGCGGACGTAAGCTGATTACAGAACTCCCTACTAACTATAGGCCACAGTGGAAGAGCGAGTTCTTCTTTATTGATTCGATGTTTGTACGCGGGAGTCGCGAGAGGTGGGCCAATGCTCGCCGCGTACATCTGGATGTTCTTTGCGCTCTGAGCAAGGCTGAACTGAAACGCATGAAGAAGATCTCTTCTGCTCTCGCTTCTTTCGATTGCGGACAAGGAGTTCCTTTCGCTTTGAGCCAGCGGGAGGACTTTACCTTTTCTGACGTGGCACATTATATGCGGTCAGAAGACCCTTCTGGAAATCCTATTAAGAAGAAGAAGGGAACACATCTCTACCGCAAGGTGGTCCTTCCACATTTGACCGTGAGACTTCGCGGCGCGAAACTGATTCGAGAGAGGAAGGCCCAAGGATCTGGCCCTCGCAGTACCTTCGAGACTGGGTCGAGCTCGAGGTCTGTTCCAGAATTCGCCCCCTTCCAGACTAATTTTGATTATCTGGGTGTGTTCGCCGATGAAGGGGTGCGAGCGAGGGCTGCCCAGCTGCTTCTGACAAAGCCTGGGGATTGGATACGCGAGGAGCTCACTAAAGCTCTATCTGCTGTAAGTGACTCGAAATCGCTTTTTACTTATTGATATATATTTTTTCTAATTGTTTGTTTTGTTTTGTTGTAAGCCGCGTATCTATCGAATGCATCGATTGGGATGCAATCTTTTAATGACACACTCCGCTCTCAACAGGAATACGACAAGCTTGATGACAAGTATCAAGCTGTCTGCAAAGAAGTGTGGTCACTGAGGAAAACCCTCCGACGGAACAAGAAGTTGGAGGAGCAAGCTGCTGAGCATGAGAAAGCGATGGCGGCGAAGAACAAAGAGTGTGTTGCGCACCGACTCGATATTGCAAATCTTCGCCAAGAATGTGACTCCTTGAGAGAATCTGAGTCGCGTCTCCCTGCTGCCTTAAAAGAGATTGAAGGGCTGAAGACGCAGCTAAGTGCGGAAGTTGGGAATGCGATGGTTTCTGAATCACAAATTCAGAAACTTCAAGTAGAACTCTCGGAATCCACTTCTGCTCTGAAAGATCTGAAAGACCGCTTCTCTCAGTCCACGGAGAAGTCGAAGAAGATGAAGGAAGCTGTGGACGCTTCTTCCGAAAAAGTCAAGGACTTGGAGTTTGAAGTTGATGATCAGTCTGACCAGCTCCAAGACTTGAACTTTTTCGGTCCTCACGTGTTTACAAGCTTGCCCGCCAACTACATTTCTGACATAATGGCGTGGCTAGAAGAACATCCCGAAGTACAGCTGGAGCACAAGGAAGCTCTTGACAAGATAAAGAGCGATGTTCGCGATGCGAGGAAAGAAGAAGATTAAAAAATTATTGTAATAGATTTCCTTAGTTCTTCTAATATATTTCGTAGTGGACTTTTGTAATTAACTTTTTTTTGTTTTAATGAAACTATTTTCTTTTCTAATTTGTTGTAAATTAGACTTAAACTAGATTTACAAATCGTAACTTAGTCGCTCTGGACGTAAGTTAGATTCTACTTAGCCACTTAGGACGTAAGTTGGTCGTACGAATCGTAGTTAAACTCGAGAATGAAAATAGTTCGATATCCACTAATTCCTGATTCGCTTGTGCGAATAAGGGTCGTGGTCGCAATTCTAGGCTTGCTTGTCTGAATTGGACATATTTGTTCTAACCCTGGATTTGAACCCTGACGATGTAGTCTGACTCCTATCCTAGTGACGGAGTGACTTATTGATCCGTATCAAGGCCGAAGCGACAAGATTGGATAGGATCATTGGGGCCGTAGCGACGTAATGATCTTTGCTCTACTAAGGCCAAAGAGACACAATAGATTTTTTAGGGTATCCAAACGGGTTAGAATGCGGAAATAGATTTTTATGATTAACTAACATACATACTAGGAAAATTAATGAAAATACACGTAATGTTGTGAGTACTATGCGTAGTACTGCTGCATGTTGTCCGCATGCCAGGTGTTAGGAACCATCGTTCCATCCTGTCGTCGTAGGCGATAAGTTCCTGGCCTTATCTCCTCCTCAACGATGTAGGGACCTTCGAAGTTGGATGATAGTTTATTTCTTGGCCTATTCCTTTCTGTTATGCTAGCTTTCAGCGTGACGAGAGTTCCTGGCAAGAAAACTTTTTTGCGTACTTGGCGATTGTGGTACCTTGATACGCTTGCCTTGTACGATTCGTTTCGCAGGTCCGCATCGTCACGGGTTTCATCCCTTAATTCTAGCTCTGTGGCTAGGTTTTGGTCATTTGTTTGTTGGTCGTACTTCGAAATTCGATACGTTGGTATACTCATCTCGATTTGTACGACCGCTTCCACTCCATAGGTCATGGCAAAAGGGGTGTTTCCCGTGGGGTTCTTAATCGTTGTGCGATATGCCCATAGGATTTCGCACAACTTGTCTTTCCAGGTCCCTTTGGCTGATTCGATTTCCTTTTTCAATCCCCGTACGATGGTCTTGTTGGTAATCACCACATGCCCGTTTACCTGAGGTCGGTAAACGGAGGCGAAGTGGAGTTTATGTTTAGGTCCTCGCACATTCTTGAAAATTTCCCCCTGTGAATTGTATGCTATTGTCCGTGACAATGTCTTGGGGAACACCGAATCGACAGACTATGGAGCGGTAGATAAACTTACCTGTCGCATCCTGAGTGATTTTCGCAACAGCCTGAGCCTCGACCCACTTTGTAAAGTAATCTAATGCTACAAAGATGAATCGAGCCTAGGATGTTGAAGGGGGGAATGGACCTACGATATCCAATCCCCACCTTGCGAACGGGAATGAACTCAGAATCAGAGTCATATCCGCGGATGGTTTCTGCTGCATTTGGATGTGCAGCTGACATGCTCGGCACTTGCGGACGTAAGTGCGAGCCTCCAACCTGAAAGTGGGCTAGTAGTACCCTAGCCTTATGATTTTGAAGGCCAGTGCTCTCCCTCCTTCATGGAGTCCGTACGAGCCTTCGTGTACTTCCTGAAGAACTCTATCTGTATCGGTTTGGGCCAAACAGCGTAGCAGTGGACTATCGAAGGACTTTTTGTAAAGTACCCCTCCGATATCACAGTATTTTGCTGCTTTATGTTTCAACTTTTTGGTCTCCCCTTTATTGCTAGGAAGTACTCCATTTTGAATGAATGCCAGTATTGCTTGCCTCCAGTCCTCTTGAGGGTTGGAAGTGACAGTCAATACTTGGCATGTGGGCTGGAGTATAGAGTCCACTAGAATCTCGCGCTGCCCTCCCTCCCAAGCTGACGCTAAACGTGCCAAAGCGTCAGCGGGTGAATTTTGGATTTGAGGGATCTGCTCGATCTTGAACTCGGCGAATTGTTTGGTGAGAGCTACCATCGCTTCCACATACTTAGTTATTTGTGGTTCCTTACAAGCGAATTCACCAGTGGTTTGCTGAGCCACGAGCTGGGAGTCAGTGTGGAGCGTGACATTCTCAGCGCCGAGAGTTCTTAACAGCTTCAGGCCGTGTATGGCCGTTTCATATTCCGCGATGTTGTTAGAAGCCGGGAAGTGAAGTTGTACCGAGTGTTTGTAGTTTTTTCCATCCGGGCTATGGATTTTCACTCCGATACCCGAGCCGTGCTGCAACTCGAGCCGTCCACTTCTACAACCCAAGGTTGGGTCGAACTGGGCCGTGTGAGTTCGACAATGAAATCCGCCATAGCTTGCCCCTTGATGGCAGTGGCTGGTCGGAAGTCCAAGTCGAATTCACTGAGTTCGATTTCCCATTTGGTCAATCTCCCCGAGATGTCGGGTTTGTGAAGTAGACGACGCAAAGGACACGATGTTAGTACTACAATCGTGTGCGCTAAGAAGTAAGCTCGAAAACGACGACAAGCATGGATTACTGCAAATACGATCTTCTCGATGGGAGAATATCGTAGTTCAGCACCTTGTAGTCGCCTCGAGTGGTAGTATATGGGGTCCTGGTCCTTGTCCCTCTGCGCAATGAGGACCGCACTCACGGCTTCTTCTGAGGCCGCTATGTATAAGTGCAGGTCCTCTCCCTCTTTGGGTGATGAAAGCATGGGGAGTGAGGACATGTGCGCTTTTAACTTCGCAAATGCCTCCTCGCACTCTGGTGTCCAAGTGATACTACCCTTAGCCGCAATTTTCAGTAATTGGAAGAACGATTTACACTTGTCAGCCGTTTGTGATATAAAATGACTGAGTGCATTGATTCGACCGTTCAGCCTTTGTACTTCTCTGATTGTGCGGGGGGCTTCCATCTCAAGGATAGCTTGGATTTTGTCGGGATTAGGTTTGATCCCGTGCTGACCTACATAGAAACCAAGGAACTTGCCTTCCTTGATTCCGAACGCGCATTTGGCTGGGTTGAGCTTCATTCCGTACTGCTTTAATGTATCAAGGGTTTCTCTCAGATCGTCAGGGTGCTTTTCCATGCTTGACGACTTGACTAGGATGTTATCGACAATGGGGCAAGGGAAAAGCATTACTCTAGTTGAGCTTCATTACTCTATAACAGAATGTCCCTGAGTCCCTGATGAAGGATGTTTTTTCCTCATCAGGCTCATGCATCAGGATTTGGTTGTATCCTGAGTGGGCATCCATCATAGAGAGGAGCTCGTTACCGGATGCTCCATCAACTAGTTCGTCGATAGATGGCAACGGGTAACTGTCTTTGAGGCATGCTTTATTGAGATCAGTGAAATCAATACACATTGCTCCATTTTCCATTGGGCTTCTTGACCAGGACGGGGTTGGCCAACCAAGTCGGGTATCGAACCTCCCGAATGTGCCCTGCATTCAGGAGTTTCGATATTTTCTCATTGGCTGCCTCCCGCCTGTCAGAAGTGAGTACTCGACGCTTCTAACGTCGAGCTGGAATGGATGAGTTGACGTTCAGTTTATGCGTCATGATCTGACGCGCAATCTGTGTCGGTGCCTTACCCTCCCAAATGAACCTGTCCTGGTGCTCCTCCAGGACAGTCACAAGCTTGGCTCTTAAGGCAGGGGGTAAACCCTTCCCTAGCGCCACTTGTCCCCCTTCCAGCTGGTATACCTCAGTCTCGTCCACAGGTTGTAATTTTTCCCTCTCCTCGATGTCAGGCGGGACGTGGACGAGCATGTTGTTTCATAGTAGTGGAAGTAGAATCCGCTTTCATGGCATATTCAGACGCCCCTTCATCCACGGAATCTAAGCAGTCCCGTCTTCTTATCACCAATGCATTCGATACCCAGTCAAAGGATCGCAAAAGGATTCTAGACAGAGGTATAAGAAGGCAACCCATCTGACAAGGCTTAACAACAAGCTCGTCCATGCCCCATCCGACATTGAGGAGAGGGAAAAATTACAACCTATGGACGAGACTGAGGTATTTCTGCTGGAAGGGGGACAAGTGGCATTAGGGAAGGGGTTACCCTCTGCCTTAAGAGCCAAGCTTGTGACTGTCTTGGAGGAGCACCAGGACAGGTTCGTTTGGGAGGGTGAGGCACCGACACAGATTGCGCGTCAAATCGTGACGCACAAACTTAACGTCGACTCATCCATTCCAGCTCGACGTCAGAAACGTCGAGTAGTCACTTCTGACAGGTGGGAGGCAGCCAATGAGGAAATATCGAAACTCCTGAATGCAGGGCACATTCGGGAGGTTCGATACCCGACTGGCTTGGCCAACCCCGTCCTTGTCAAGAAGCCCAATGGCAAGTGGCGTGGCGGTACACACATGTCTCCTATGCTCTCTTCAGGGAGGGTACTGGTGAGACATGCCTGATTACGTCAGTCACTCCCAGCAACGCCCTTCAAACAAGGAATAGGGTTCCGTCGCTATATGCCAGACCCTCGGAAGGCTTCCACGGTGCGGAGCACGTGTCTACGTCAAGAGCCCAAGGCAATACTTGGGAGTCGCCGACTCCGGCCAGGGAACTCGGGTCATATAGACCGAGGACTTGGCCTCAAAGGAGTCGGCGACTCCACCTCTGGGTCGACGACTCCCACACCTGAGTCGGCGACTCCCA
>LFYR01001868.1:2057-15434 GCA_001185155.1 Zostera marina
TGATAGCAACCGATGCGGTGGGAATGGGGATAAATTTAAATATCCGAAGGGTTGTATTTTCCTCATTTTTGAAATACGACAGGTATTGACAACATCAAATTTCGGCCTCTCAAGTCAAACAAATTGCAGGACGAGCCGGAAGGAGAGGATCTCCATACCATCATGGACTATGCACAACTTTAGAAGATTGTGATTTACAATATTTACGACACTGTCTTGAAAAACCGTTGGGAGATATGCAACAGATGGGTCTTTTCCCTCTCTACGAGCATCTGAACTCATTTATGAACCTTGCGAAAGAAACACTTGAGTTTTACAATATGTTAACTAGATTTAAAGAATCCAGTTGTATGGATGATGAATATTTCATGTGCGATGTCGAACAGTTCGAGACGGTAGCATTTGCATTGAGATCGATCTCCAGCGGTCTCTCTTTTAAAGAAAGATTCAATTTTTGTATGGCACCAGTGAACATAAAGAATCGTGATGTAATGTGACATCTCTGTATCTTCGCAGAGTTATACAGTAAAAATCTTCCAATAACATTTTCTATTGAATTGGATACTACATCATCCATAGAAGATGAGAGAGATTTGATGGTTTTGGAAACATACAATCAAATTCTGACTGTGTATATATGGCTATCTCAACAACTTGATATCCAAAGATTTACGCAGATAAAAGAGGCAGAGATGATCATAAGCAATATTAACTCTTCCATTTCAAATTTTTTGTTTAAAGCAGTCAAATAATATCGATCAAGAAATGTATTTTTTTTAAACGGAATGTACTAGATTTTTTAAAAAATTTATGATATATATATGATAAGAATTAGTTAATTTAGTTGTTCATAGCTAGTAGTTTAAACTGTTGTTAGTTGAGTTAACTGAATATTAGTGTTAGATTGTAGTATATAATAAGGAGATTGAGGATACTTTGGATAATATATATACTCAATGTATTTAAATCAGTCAAATATTTATATCAGTCAAATATTTAAATCAGTCAAATACTTTGGATAATATACCCAATAAGGAGAGAAATTTTTTTTTTAAGCATTCAAATATTTACCGAGAAATGTATTTAAATCTCAACCGTCTATTAAAAAAAACATTTAGATTTGCACCATATTTTTAACCATCCATCCAAAAAACCATTGGATTTAAAATCAACGATAGGATTAAAGATATCTCGTATTTAGGATTCAACAGAACTCTTCTAAAATATAAAGTGCAGGTGCGCACCTACTAATATACGCACCGAGCGCACCCTATTCATTATTACTTCCTTAAAAAATAACTAATTACTACGATCTATTGAACCTATCTGTACCTACTATTCCTATACATCAATTGTCATGTCATTCATTTGCCTATTTAACTAAACCCATTACTTATTGATTATGTCAATCATGCGATCATACCCTCCTTCCTCTTCCAAACGACTTCCTTTCTCTCACACCCATTTCAATCCCCCAACCTTCCACAACTCTTCATACCCTCCTTCCTCTGAAACACATTTCTAGTCACCCGTCTTCTTGATCGGCTACTCTTACTGCCTTTTGTTTCCGAAACAATTTTTCAGTCGCCCGTCGATATCTTCGGCCGTCTGTTTCTACAGTAGTATCCCCATTGTTCGCACTCGGTAATTTTTCCAATCATAGATGAGTATTTTATACTAGTTTCTTTTTCCCTTTATTATGTTCTGTAATATATTACCTATGAAAAACATCAAATGCCACCTATAAACAACTACTGACACCCATAAACTAAAAAACACTATTACCTATCGCAATTATGTACTACCACTAACCCTAACCCTAGTGCAATTTTGTATCACCACTAACCCTAACACTAGTACAATGATGCACCACCACTAACCCTAACCCTAACACTAGTGCAATTATACACCACCACTAAACCCAACCCAAACAATAGTGCAATTATGTACCGCCACTAACCCTAATCCTAACCCTAAACCTAACACTAGTTCAATTATGCACCACAACTAACCCTAACCCTAATCCCTAGTGCAATTATGTAACCCCACTAACCCTAACACTAGTGTAATTCGTGGGAGGCCCGACCAAGCATTTCACACGTGTAATTCGTGTGAGTCTCGACCAAGGATTGCAATCTAGTGCAATTCGTGAGAGGCTCGATTAAGCATTTCACGCGTGCAATTCGTGTGTTTGTGAAAATTTTAGGGTTGTCCCATGACAAGCGGCATTTATTACTCATGCCTTCAAACCAGTGGACAGTTGGGGGTAATTTTCAAATTTCAACTATCGATCGACTCAGATGACAATAAGTACAACACAAAAAGATTAACTCAACTAATCATAATTACTATCAAGGTTTTTTCGAGTCCAGGTTCGAGTTTATATATTATGTGCATTGTTTAAAAATATATTTTTTTATTTTAGGATTTGAATTTACATTTTTTTTTTAATTAACCATGGATGGAGGTGTAAATGGGTCTGGATCCGACCCGGTCTGAACCCAGCTGCCTGGATCCAGAGCTGAGGTTAATTTTAACCCTATTAAACATTTTGGGGTCTGGGTTCAAACTCGGTTCCAAAAATTATAATTAAAAATATAAATTATTAATATTATATTTAATCTTAGGGTTTTAATTATAAAAGTAACCTATATCATCTTCAACGACCTTAGGGTTTAATTATAAAAATACTCATTATATTTTCTTAATCTTATTTATTTTCTAAATTACACAATTACACATGCTTAATCCCAACACAATCCAAATACCTTAGGTTTTTTTTCCAAAAACTGTGACTTTTTGATTCTGTATGACTAATTAAATATCTAAATACTTACATTATTACTGACTTACTGTATTACAGGATATTTTAAAGTTAATTTTTTATTTACTATTTTAATTTTTTATTAATTTTTTAAGATATATTTTAAGTTATGATCTATTTTTGTGATCTATTTTTATAATGATCTATTTTGTATGATCTATAACTTCTCTCTATATCCCATAATCTTTGTGAATGAAAAACATCTGTCATTCTTTACACGGATAAATCATTTGACAAAAGAAAACATCATTCAATGTCTGTAGAAGAAGAATGTTGTGACTGTTTCAACGTTGTGAAGAAGAAGCATTACAATGGATGGAGTGAGATCTTCAAAGAATTTAAAAAATGCAAAAGCCGTCGCCGTTTTAAAAATCGCCGTTCCAATAATCAATTTGAGCTTTCAATGTACAATATCATGCATGGATTTTCATCATCAAATTGGGTCCGTGAAAAAGCTGTATCTTCTTACATTCCGAAATATATGTTTTTCAATCTGTTCTCAAGCTTCAGAGATTTCGTTAAATCTCGCCTAAAGTTCGACCCGTTAGACCACTTAGTTAAACTTGGGTGTTCATCAAGCTCCTACTGTTTTTTATTCCATATTTTTGTTGAATTCTGTTCTTATCAATTTCCAAATATGATAGAAACAAACAAAGATATGGTGGAATATTGTGTCGAACTTACAAAACAACCCAAAACATGGTATCCGACAACTCGTTCCGTGAAACGGTCTATTATCTATCATTGCGGGCCGACAAACAGTGGAAAAACTCACGCCGCACTGAAAAGATTTATGGATCACAACCACAAGGCAATTTATTGTAGTCCCTTGCGTATTTTGGCCATCGAGGTTTGTGACAGAGTGAATGCGTCTGGGATTTCATGTAATCTGATTACAGGTCAAGAAAAAATTATAAAACCGCTATCAACACATATTTCTTGTACAATCGAAACAATCACAACGGATGACTATTACGATGTCGCAATAATTGATGAGATCCAAATGGCGTGTGACGAACAACGTGGTGGGTCTTGGACAAGAGCGTTGCTTGGGATAAAAGCCAACGAGATCCACTTATGCGGAGATACGACTGCTATGAAGATGATCACCAAGATACGTCAAGAATTGGAGGAAGATCTTACAATAAAGAGATATTAACGTTTAAAGCCATTGCAGGTAGAAGAAGAGAGTCTCCGCGATTTAAAATATGTTCAACCAAAAGACTGCATCATCGCATTCTCGAGAAGAAGTGTTTATGAAATTAAGAATAGGATAGAGGAATCAACCTCGTATCGATGTTGTATGATCTATGGTTCATTACCATCTTACACACGACAAAGACAGGCTGAGCTATTTAACGAAGAAAATAATAATTTTGATATTTTGATAGCAACCGATGCTGTGGGAATGGGGATGAATTTAAATATCCGAAGGGTTGTATTTTCCTCATTTTTGAAATACGACAGGTATGGACAACATCAAATTTCGGCCTCTCAAGTCAAACAAATTGCAGGACGAGCCGGAATGAGAGGATCTCCATACCATCATGGACTATGCACAACTTTAGAAGATTGTGATTTACAATATTTACGACACTGTCTTGAAAAACCGTTGGGAGATATGCAACAGATGGGTCTTTTCCCTCTCTACGAGCATCTGAACTCATTTATGAACCTTGCGAAAGAAAAACTTGAGTTTTACAATATGTTAACTAGATTTAAAGAATCCAGTTGTATGGATGATGAATATTTCATGTGCGATGTCGAACAGTTCGAGACGGTAGCATTTGCATTGAGATCGATCTCCACCGGTCTCTCTTTTAAAGAAAGATTCAATTTTTGTATGGCACCAGTGAACATAAAGAATCGTGATGTAATGCGACATCTCTGTATCTTCGCAGAGTTATACAGTAAAAATCTTCCAATAACATTTTCTATTGAATTGGATACTACATCATCCATAGAAGATGAGAGAGATTTGATGGTTTTGGAAACATACAATCAAATTCTGACTGTGTATATATGGCTATCTCAACAACTTGATATCCAAAGATTTACGCAGATAAAAGAGGCAGAGATGATCATAAGCAATATTAACTCTTCCATTTCAAATTTTTTGTTTAAAGCAGTCAAATAATATCGATCAAGAAATGTATTTTTTTTAAACGGAATGTACTAGATTTTTTAAAATTTTTATGATATATATATGATAAGAATTAGTTAATTTAGTTGTTCATAGCTAGTAGTTTAAACTGTTGTTAGTTGAGTTAACTGAATATTAGTGTTAGATTGTAGTATATAATAAGGAGATTGAGGATACTTTGGATAATATATATACTCAATGTATTTAAATCAGTCAAATATTTATATCAGTCAAATATTTAAATCAGTCAAATACTTTGGATAATATACCCAATAAGGAGAGATTTTTTTTTTAAGCATTCAAATATTTACCGAGAAATGTATTTAAATCTCAACCGTCTATTAAAAAAACATTTAGATTTGCACCATATTTTTAACCATCCATCCAAAAAACCATTGGATTTAAAATCAACGATAGGATTAAAGATATCTCGTATTTAGGATTCAACAGAACTCTTCTAAAATATAAAGTGCAGGTGCGCACCTACTAATATACGCACCGAGCGCACCCTATTAATTATTACTTCCTTAAAAAATAACTAATTACTACGATCTATTGAACCTATCTGTACCTACTATTCCTATACATCAATTGTCATGTCATTCATTTGCCTATTTAACTAAACCCATTACCTATTGATTATGTCAATCATGCGATCATACCCTCCTTCCTCTTCCAAACGACTTCCTTTCTCTCACACCCATTTCAATCCCCCAACCTTCCACAACTCTTCATACCCTCCTTCCTCTAAACACATTTCTAATCACCCGTCTTCTTGATCGGCTACTCCTACTGCCTTTTGTTTCCGAAACAATTTTTCAGTCGCCCGTCGTTATCTTCGGTCGTCTGTTTCTACAGTAGTATCCCCATTGTTCGCACTCGGTAATTTTTCCAATCATAGATGAGTATTTTATACTAGTTTCTTTTTCCCTTTATTATGTTCTGTAATCTATTACCTATGAAAAACATCAAATGCCACCTATAAACAACTACTGACACCCATAAACTAAAAACACTATTACCTATCGCAATTATGTACTACCACTAACCCTAACCCTAGTGCAATTTTGTACCACCACTAACCCTAACACTAGTACAATGATGCATCACCACTAACCCTAACCCTAACACTAGTGCAATTATACACCACCACTAAACCCAACCCAAACACTAGTGCAATTATGTACCGCCACTAACCCTAATCCTAAACCTAAACCTAACACTAGTTCAATTATGCACCACAACTAACCCTAACCCTAATCCCTAGTGCAATTATGTAACCCCACTAACCCTAACCCTAACACTAGTGTAATTCGTGGGAGGCCCGACCAAGCATTTCACACGTGCAATTCGTGTGAGTCTCGATCAAGGATTGCAATCTAGTGCAATTCGTGATAGGCTCGATTAAGCATTTCACGCGTGCAATTCGTGTGTTTGTGAAAATTTTAGGGTTGTCCCATGACAAGCGGCATTTATTACTCATGCCTTCAAACCAGTGGACAGTTGGGGGTAATTTTCAAATTTCAACTATCGATCGACTCAGATGACAATAAGTACAACACAAAAAGATTAACTCAACTAATCATAATTACTATCAAGGTTTTTTCGAGTCCAGGTTCGAGTTTATATATTATGTGCGTTGTTTAAAAATATATTTTTTTATTTTAGGATTTGAATTTACATTTTTTTTTAATTAACCATGGATGGAGGTGTAAATGGGTCTGGATCCGACCCGGTCTGAACCCAGCTGCCTGGATCCAGAGCTGAGGTTAATTTTAACCCTATTAAACATTTTGGGGTCTGGGTTCAAACTCAGATCCAAATATTATAATTAAAAATATAAATTATTAATATTATTTTTAATCTTAGGGTTTTAATTATAAAAGTAACCTATATCATCTTCAACGACCTTAGGGTTTAATTATAAAAATACTCATTATATTTTCTTAATCTTATTTATTTTCTAAATTACACAATTACACATGCTTAATCCCAACACAATCCAAATACCTTAGGTTTTTTTCCAAAAACTGTGACTTTTGATTCTGTATGACTAATTAAATATCTAAATACTTACATTATTACTGACTTACTGTATTACAGGATATTTTAAAGTTAATATTTTAATGTTTTTATTAATTTTTTAAAGTTATGATCTATTTTTATAATGATCTATTTTCTATTTTGTATGATCTATTTTGTATGATCTATAACTTCTCTCTATATCCCATAATCTTTGTGAATGAAAAACATCTGTCATTCTTTACACGGATAAATCATTTGACAAAAGAAAACATCATTCAATGTCTGTAGAAGAAGAATGTTGTGACTGTTTCAACGTTGTGAAGAAGAAGCATTACAATGGGTGGAGTGAGATCTTCAAAGAATTTAAAAAATGCAAAAGCCGTCGCCGTTTTAAAAATCGCCGTTCCAATAATCAATTTGAGCTTTCAATGTACAATATCATGCATGGATTTTCATCATCAAATTAGGTCCGTGAAAAAGCTGTATCTTCTTACATTCCGAAATATATGTTTTTCAATCTGTTCTCAAGCTTCAGAGATTTCGTTAAATCTCGCCTAAAGTTCGACCGTTAGACCACTTAGTTAAACTTGGGTGTTCATCGAGCTCCTACTGTTTTTTATTCCATATTTTTGTTGAATTCTGTTCTTATCAATTTCCAAATATGATAGAAACAAACAAAGATATGGTGGAATATTGTGTCGAACTTACAAAACAACCCAAAACATGGTATCCGACAACTCGTTCCGTGAAACGGTCTATTATCTATCATTGCGGGCCGACAAACAGTGGAAAAACTCAGCCGCACTGAAAAGATTTATGGATCACAACCACAAGGCAATTTATTGTAGTCCCTTGCGTCTTTTGGCCATCGAGGTTTGTGACAGAGTGAATGCGTCTGGGATTTCATGTAATCTGATTACAGGTCAAAAAAAATTATGAAACCGCTATCAACACATATTTCTTGTACAATCGAAACAATCACAACGGATGACTATTACGATGTCGCAATAATTGATGAGATCCAAATGGCGTGTGACGAACAACGTGGTGGGTCTTGGCCAAGAGCGTTGCTTGGGATAAAAGCCAACGAGATCCACTTATGCGGAGATACGACTGCTTGAAGATGATCACCAAGATATGTCAAGAATTGGAGGAAGATCTTACAATAAAGAGATATGAACGTTTAAAGCCATTGCAGGTAGAAGAAGAGAGTCTCCGCGATTTAAAATATGTTCAACCAAAAGACTGCATCATCGCATTCTCGAGAAGAAGTGTTTATGAAATTAAGAATAGGATAGAGGAATCAACCTCGTATCGATGTTGTATGATCTATGGTTCATTACCATCTTACACACGACAAAGACAGGCTGAGCTATTTAACGAAGAAAATAATAATTTTGATATTTTGATAGCAACCGATGCGGTGGGAATGGGGATGAATTTAAATATCCGAAGGGTTGTATTTTCCTCATTTTTGAAATACGACAGGTATGGACAACATCAAATTTCGGCCTCTCAAGTCAAACAAATTGCAGGACGAGCCGGAAGGAGAGGATCTCCATACCATCATGGACTATGCACAACTTTAGAAGATTGTGATTTACAATATTTACGACACTGTCTTGAAAAACCGTTGGGAGATATGCAACAGATGGGTCTTTTCCCTCTCTACGAGCATCTGAACTCATTTATGAACCTTGCAAAAGAAACACTTGAGTTTTACAATATGTTAACTAGATTTAAAGAATCCAGTTGTATGGATGATGAATATTTCATGTGCGATGTCGAACAGTTCGAGACGGTAGCATTTGCATTGAGATCGATCTCCACCGGTCTCTCTTTTAAAGAAAGATTCAATTTTTGTATGGCACCAGTGAACATAAAGAATCGTGATGTAATGTGACATCTCTGTATCTTCGCAGAGTTATACAGTAAAAATCTTCCAATAACATTTTCTATTGAATTGGATACTACATCATCCATAGAAGATGAGAGAGATTTGATGGTTTTGGAAACATACAATCAAATTCTGACTGTGTATATATGGCTATCTCAACAACTTGATATCCAAAGATTTACGCAGATAAAAGAGGCAGAGATGATCATAAGCAATATTAACTCTTCCATTTCAAATTTTTTGTTTAAAGCAGTCAAATAATATCGATCAAGAAATGTATTTTTTTTAAACGGAATGTACTAGATTTTTTAAAAAATTTATGATATATATATGATAAGAATTAGTTAATTTAGTTGTTCATAGCTAGTAGTTTAAACTGTTGTTAGTTGAGTTAACTGAATATTAGTGTTAGATTGTAGTATATAATAAGGAGATTGAGGATACTTTGGATAATATATATACTCAATGTATTTAAATCAGTCAAATATTTATATTAGTCAAATATTTAAATCAGTCAAATACTTTGGATAATATACCCAATAAGGAGAGAAATTTTTTTTTAAGCATTCAAATATTTACCGAGAAATGTATTTAAATCTCAACCGTCTATTAAAAAAAACATTTAGATTTGCACCATATTTTTAACCATCCATCCAAAAAACCATTGGATTTAAAATCAACGATAGGATTAAAGATATCTCGTATTTAGGATTCAACAGAACTCTTCTAAAATATAAAGTGCAGGTGCGCACCTACTAATATACGCACCGAGCGCACCCTATTAATTATTACTTCCTTAAAAAATAACTAATTACTACGATCTATTGAACCTATCTGTACCTACTATTCCTATACATCAATTGTCATGTCATTCATTTGCCTATTTAACTAAACCCATTACCTATTGATTATGTCAATCATGCGATCATACCCTCCTTCCTCTTCCAAACGACTTCCTTTCTCTCACACCCATTTCAATCCCCCAACCTTCCACAACTCTTAATACCCTCCTTCCTCTGAAACACATTTCTAGTCACCCGTCTTCTTGATCGGCTACTCCTACTGCCTTTTGTTTCCGAAACAATTTTTCAGTCGCCCATCGTTATCTTCGGTCGTCTGTTTCTACAGTAGTATCCCCATTGTTCGCACTCGGTAATTTTTCCAATTATAGATGAATACTAGTTTCTTTTTCCCTTTATTATGTTCTGTAATCTATTACCTATGAAAAACATCAAATACCACCTATAAACAACTACTGACACCCATAAACTAAAAAACACTATTACCTATCGCAATTATGTACCACCACTAACCCTAACACTAACCCTAACACTAGTGCAATTTTGTACCACCACTAATCCTAACACTAGTGCAATTATGAACCACCACTAACCCTAACACTAGCCCTAACACTAGAGCAAGTATATACTGCCACTAACTCTAACACTAGTGCAATTATGTACCACCACTAACCCTGACACTAGTGCAATTATGTACCACCACTAACCTTAACATTAGTGCAATTATGCACCACCACTTACCCTAACCCTAACACTTGTGCAATTATGCACCATCACTAACCCTAACACTAGTGCAATTATGTACCGCCACTAATCCTAACACTAGTGCAATTATGCACCACCACTAACCCTAACCCTAATCACTAGTGCAATTATGTACCGCCACTAACCCTAACCCTAACACTAGTGCAATTCGTGGGAGGCCCGACCAAGCATTTCACACGTGCAATTTGTGTGTGTCCCGACCAAGCATTTCACGGGTGCAATTCGTGTGTTTGTAAAAATTTCAGGGTTGTCCCTTGACAAGCGGCATTTATCACCCATGTCCTCAAACCAGTGGACAGTTGGGGGTAATTTTCAAATTTCAACTATCGATCGACTCAGATGACAATAAGTACAACACAAAAAGATTAACTCAACTAATCATAATTACTATCAAGGTTTTTTCGAGTTTAGCTTCGAGTTTATATATTCCGTGCGTTGTTTAAAAATATATTTTTTTATTTCTTAGATTTGAATTTACATTTTTTTTTTAAATTAACCATAGATAGAGGTGTAAATGAGTTAACTGAATATTAGTGTTTGTTTATAGTATATAAGGAGAGGATACTTTGGATAATATAATCAATTAGAAATAATATCATTTTACTGATATGACCCTTATATGATATACTAGAGTCATAATAATATATCACCGATCATATATAACTCACCTCATTCTCACCCCTAACTAGAGACGTCACATAATAGGTGATATATTACGAGACCCTGATATATCAGTTGGAGATGAACATTTTTATATATTACAGAAAGGTACTCTCCTTATCAAAAACGAAGTTGACAACACCCGATCGTATAATGTATCATTGCGATTAAAAAATTTCAATAATGGAAATAAAAGGCAGTGTCTATTAACTCTTTTCATTTATCTATGTAATCTAAATACGCTGCATCATGAGATTGGTAGACCACTTGTAGATCTAAACCTGGGGAAATGTAGTCTGTTTTTGTTAAAATTTTCCACTAGTAATCAACATTATTAGTGATTCTATTTACACTGACGGAATTTTCACAAGAGTCGCATACTATAGCGGGTTATATCGTAGTAAAATTTTAATAATAATACGTACAACGAGACTCTTTATTATTAGTTGAGCTAATTTTCTTGTATAACCCTTAAAAGTTTTTTTTATAACGGAAGGTAACTTTTTATAAGATGTAAAAATGCTTACCTCTGGATGATATACCAGAGTTAGGTAATATATAACCGGTTACATCTTAGATTCATAGTAGAGAACTCTATATCCTCAGACACCTTTTTTGATAACAAATGGTACATTTCTACAAGTAAAAATGTCTACCTCTGCATGATATACCAAAGTCACATAATATATTATCAGTTGCATCGTAGTGAAAAAAAATAATGAAAATTACATATACAACAAAACTCAAACCCTAGCCTGGACCATCACAAATCTTAATAGTTACGGTAACCAGTTAAGTTAATCTTTTTATATTATATCTTCAAACACCTTAATAGTTACCGTGTCTAGTTAAATTAATCTCCTTGTGTTATATTCGGACACCTTAATAGTTACTGTGATCAGTTAAGCTAAGTCTTTGTGACCCGTTAAACTATTCTTATGTGTTGTGAGTTGTTTAGTAGGATATTGAAAGTCAACAAGTTAAACCTCTTTAGTAACGATCTTAAAAGGCTAGCGGTCATTGCCGGAAGATCGATCTGTCCTCTGATCCATATCTACTCTTCGTATCGTGTTTTCCAAGATCGTCGGATCAGCACGTCCTGCATCCGTCCTTCCGAAACCATGTCCTACCTCCGCCCCAACCGCCACGCGTATTCTCAGGTTCAAATTGGATTTTGATATTTCTCTCCTTTCCCAGTTCCCACCACTTTTTCTTCAATTGCCGTTTTTTTTTAAATAAAAATCTTGGATTGAGAGAAGATCACCGGTGGAGATGATTTTCTGCGTTGATTCGTTGCTACCTTTGCACAACGCTATTGCTTTGGCGACGATGACTTCTATACTTTTCATCACCGGGGGTTTTTCCGGTTGGCTTTCACTTCTTCGCAATATTTCTTGAGGTCCACTTTATATTATTCAATGATGATTTTTTTACTGCTTTTTTAACTTCTTGGTTGGATTTTCATTAGCTCTGTGTGACAGTGTGAGTGGGTTAATGTCGACAATGGCACCCTTAGATGACGACGCATTGGAGGAAGGAGTGACCATAGGAGACTGAAATGAAGAAGAATGAGAAAGAAGAATGATAAGAAGAATAACAAAGTGATTTGAGATGACAAATGTTCTTATTGAGTAGTATTTATACACTTAAGATGAGACAAATAACAATCATCTTAGTGGGTTGTTATATGTATAACAATATTACAACAAATTTATATTCTTCTAGTAACTTCTAGAAGCTTCCATATTATAATTCAATATTCCCCTTCAAATTAGTGTGGGATCGCACACACCTAGTTTGTTTTTAATATCCAGATATCTCGATGATGAAAGAGGTTTGGTAAAACCATCAGTTAACTGTTCTCTGGTTGACATATGATGAATAACCACTGAGCCTTCTTTGATCAATTCTCGAACAAATTTGAAATTTATTGCCATGTGTTTTGATGGGGGTGAAACCCGACCAGTACTCCAAGACGCGCAAGCAAGCGCCAAGCGGGGAACTCCGCGGGAAACCGGACCGGAACTCAAGTGTGCAGAGCTCTGCTTCGCTAGGAATCCTTCTTCTCCAAAAATGACCTCCTTTAATGAGTGGGGGGTGCCCTCTATTTATAGGGGTTCTTATGGGGTCAATCTGGTCATTTGGGCAGTAACCGCCTAACTGCCTAACTGATCAGATTGGGTCCAGGGGTCGACTTTCCAGAGATCGACTTTCTGGGGGTCGACTTTTCCTGGTGATCGACTTTACTCAAAAGTCGATCCCA
>LFYR01001869.1:589-23097 GCA_001185155.1 Zostera marina
GATTCTTGCTTAGATGATGTTAGAAGTTTAGGGTTTAGTTATGATTTGATTTTTCTTCTTCTTTTAGTAAGGTTTGTTAGTCCGGCCCAATATACAATCCCAATAGAATATGTATGAAACTACGAAGTATGAACACCTCTGGTCCAACCGGACCCAAAAATGTCACAACCGGACCTCATTTAGGTAGTTTTAAGCAAACTTGTAAATGGTATATCGAAATTCGAATTTTATTAAAATTATTCAAATTTAAAATTTAAAATCCATGAAATATTTAATCGAATTTGAATACTTGTCAAAATCATCATTAAAAATCTAAATTGAATAAATATTTGATTAAAATTAATTAATTTTTAAATAATATAGTGTGAAAACTTAAATAATATGATTCTTTTTCATCCCTTATTCTTTATACAATTTCTGTCCAAATTGCAAAGTTTGTAAAAACTTATAATTAAATGTATGTCTAGGGACTATAATAGAAATATGTCAATAAGAATTTGTATAAATAAACATGGTAACTACTGTATTCAATTAATTGGAAAAAGTGTATTTTTTGAATACAATTAAAGAATCAATCTCTTCTTTAATGATTCTTTCAGCTGTTAGGGTTACAACTGTACTCTTGTTTCCCCTTTTCCTTTCTTTTACTTCCGTTCTGTCCTCATCCTCTTTTTCTCCTTCATCGTCATTCTTTCTCTTCTTCTACTGATTCATTTGTTAAATCAGTTACAAAGTTGTTATAGTTTTGAGCTATAAATCCATCCCATTCCAGATCTCTACATGGTATCGTGAGCTTCTCGTTTTCTTTATTTTGAAAAAAAAAAGATTCTGCTCTGTTCCGCTAAAGATCTGAGATTGGGCGAAATGGCGACTAATGGAGTACAACGGGGGTGATAAGCACGTCTGCAGTTTCGAAGGTGGAGGTGCCACAAATAATGTACAACATTTCATCGCTGTGTCCTACGCCACTGTACGAAGGGAATTTTTTAATGTGAAAGAACCAGTTTGAAGGGGCATTGCGAATCCATGACCTAATGGATTACATTTCAGAAAATATGGTAATGTAGAACTTAAGAGTTATTTTAACTCTAACTATGATACTATTGGGGATGGATCTCCTGATCTAGTCCATCAAGGGTCTGGCCAGAGTCAGGCCAGCCATTCCTCTCATTGAGAGGCTCACACTCACACTAAATGAACTGTCCATTGTCTTTAGTGTGAGTATAAATACAATGGACCAGCTGGCAGGAGATCAACTTGGATTATTGTGCAATTAACGGTATTATTCTCTTCCTTCTCTATTTCTTACTTTTCTTACCTTTCTCCTTACGAGTTCCAGATCTACTTTATTTTCTTACTGCCCTGTTATTCTTCGTGGACTCCAAGAACTCACGACCTTCCCTTCAATCTGTGAAGGAAATTATCATCTCTTCCTTCACCCAATCTTCCCATCTACTGTGTTGCTGCATTAGGTGGTATCAGAGCCTCGCGTGGGCAGAATTTTCAGCATTTTTCTCGCAAGCAACATGGCAGATAATCAACATGTTAGTCGACAGGAGTGGGAGGCCACTCAAAAGGCCATTGCGGATCTAACAACCGCAATGAGGGATGGCTTTGCGGACCTGAGAAGAGAAATACAACTAAAGGAAAGCAGTTGTTGAACAGGAACTACTGGACAGAGTTCCGACGAATTTTCTGAGGAGAGGTGTCAAGGAACCATTTCTAGCTTACCAAAGGCGACCTCGAGATCAAGCTATTCTCCGGAGGCAGGAACGATGATCACCGGAAAGAGATCGTCTGGAAGATCATCGCCGGCCAGCAGTAAATCCGACTTATCAACGCCGACTTGGGGGAGCCTTGAACCTGTTTGAAGATATGCTAGAAGATGATTTAGGCCCTGGAGGTGGACTTCAAAATACTACATTCCCAAGGAGACAAGGTTACCCAAGAAACAGAAGAGAGCTGGCCGATAAGGATGATTTTGAAAGGGGCCAACAGAGATTTTTTAATAGAGGTCAAGGACAGTACAAACTAAGATTGGGCATCCCTATATTTAATGGAACTCTTCATATCGAAGAATTCCTTGAGTGGATAGCTGAAGTGGAACGCTTTTTTGATTATATGGACATCGACGAAGACCAACAAGTGAAGTTGGTAGTTTTGAGGTTTAAGGGACTTGCTTCAGTGTGGTGGGACCAGACTGTGCAAATAGAAGAAAATTCCAGCAGAGGCCAGTCCAAAGCTGGGAGAAACTTAAGAGGCTGCTCAAACAAAGGTTTCTACCAAGTGACTATGAAGGAATTTTATACACACAGTATCACCAATGCTGCCAAGGTAATAGAAGCGTTTCTGAGTATGCTAAAGAATTTCACAGGTTGTCATCTAGGAACAACCTCAATGAGACGGAAGAACAATTAATTGCAAGATTTGTTCAAGGTCTTTAAAGCAAATTTCAGGAGAAATTTATTTTGCAGCCTCAATACATTCTAATGGAGACTATTAGAGTAGCTGATCAGCTGGATCAGAGGGCTGAAAACCTTGTCCATCAACCTTTGGAAGGTTGCTCCTGCATTTCGTAGGTAGCCCGAAGGGCATGACTTTGTAGCAGTATGTTCCCCATTCTGTGATGAATGATGTGGCCTCTTCATCATCTTCTTTCATCAAAATCTGGTTGTACCCTGAATGTGCATCCATCATAGATAACAATTCATTTTCTGAAGCTGCATCTACTAATCTGTCGATGGATGGGAGTGGATAGCTATCTTTTGGACATGCTTTGTTGAGGTCTGTGAAGTCTACGCACATCCTCCATTTCCCATTGGATTTTTTAACCATGACTGGGTTTGCTAGCCATCTTGGGTATTTAACTTCCCGGATGTGCCCAGCCTTGATTAATTTTTCGATTTCAGCCTGTGCTGCTTCCTTTCTTTCAGCTGCGAGTATTCTTCGCTTTTGCCGTATAAGAGTACAGCTGCTGTCTATGTTGAGTTTATGACATGTTATAGTGCGTTGTACCTGTGAGGGTGCTTCCTCTTCCCATACAAACGTGTGCACATGAGTTTCTAACAAATGCAGTAATAATTTTTTCAATTCGGAGGATATAGATGTGCCTATCAGGACTCCTCCCTTTGAGAGTTTGACTTCCTCAACTTGATTGGCTGAGGTTGTGTCTTCTTCCTCCTCTCTTTCCTGGATGTACAGGGTTATTGGTTTGGCCATTTTAGTTGCCTTCCTGTACGAGTTTCTGGAGTCTTTCTGTGCTCCGAAAACTGTTGCCATTTTGCCATCTTTTCCTGGATACCTGAAGCATTGGTGGTAAGATGACGGTATTGCCTTGAAACCGTGAATGCTTGGTCTGCCCAGGATCCCATTGAACGGAGAATCTATGTTGACCACGATGAAATGTGCCGTGCGTGAGACTCTCCCGTTTCTTTTTCCCAGGGATATCTGTAAATCGATGGCTCCTACTACTGGGGCCTTTGTGTTTGTGAACCCATAAATGGCTTCCTTGGCCGGGGTTAGTTGATCCACCTTGTAGCCCATTTTTTCGAATGCAGCTAGGTACAATATGTCTACCGAGCTGCCATTGTCCACCATTATTTTATTCAGACTTAAATCATCCCTGATGTCCACCTGTACGTATTATTAGCGGATATTCGTGCGGGCTGACCACGTTATCCAAATCTTCTTCAGAGAAGCTTATTCCTTCGCTTGGGTACGATCTTTTCTTAGATTTTGGTACAGTGGTAGTCTGCATTACCTTTCGCGAGTAACTTCTGCTTTCTCCTACTGATCCACCACCGAAGATTAAATTTATTACTCTTCTTTTGTGGTCAATGTCTGAGTCAGGACTTCTTGAGCGTTGGCGCTTACCCTTGTTCTTTGGGTCCTTGCAACCTTGTCGCCCCCTCTCTATTTTATTTATATATTGCTTCAACTTTCCTTCCTTTACTTGTGTGTCTAGGAAGGTGCTTAGCTCCCTGCAGTTTTCTGTGTTGTGCCCGTAGTCCTTGTGGAACTTGCAGTACCTGTTCCTCCTTGTTCGGGCCTCTTTTGTTGCGGGGTTTAACTCTTCTGGTTGAGGAAACCTTATTCTTCCTTTTTCTTTGTTGTAGATTTCCTCTTTTGGAGTGCTGAAAACCGTGAATCTCAAGTCTTTATACTTTGGATATCTTGATTTTCCAAACTCCTCAGATGTCTGGTAGACCTTTCCATCGTGTTTTGGTTTTCAGGATGGTTCTCCTTTTTCAAATTTCTGAAATTTCTTCTTTGATGCTTCATATGCCTTTTTATTGCTTATGACACCTTTTTCTTTTTCTTTTTCATACTCTTTAGAATTTATGTATTTCTGGGCCTTTGTTAGCAGATCTTCCATGCACTTTACATTACTAACATTTAGTTTTATTGCTAATGGTGTGTTCATGTCTAGCCCCTTTGAGTATGCGCAGATTGCAATTGTTGTGTTCAGGTCGGAGATTTTTTGTATGGCTTCTGTGAATTTAGTTGTGTAATTCCGAAGCGTATCTCCATTCTGTTTGATTGCAAATAATGATTCCGTACCCTTTCTGACCCTTGTATTTCCACAATGCTGGGCAGTGAATTTCTTTTTCAAGTCTTCAAAACTTGTTATGCTCCCTGGCTGCAGTTCGACGAACCATCTGTATGTAGGCCCTTTCTGTGTTCCTGAGAATGCTCTGCATAAGATGTCATCTCTTGCTGTGGCCCATTGCATTGCTCCTACGAACATGTTTATATGGTCTACTGGGTTCATCTTCCCATCATAGATCTGTAGCCTGATTAGCCTGAACTTCAGAGGTGCTGGTTTTACCATTAACGATTTATGCAGGGCATCCATACTCACTAGCCAGTTTGGGACTTCGCCTGCTTCTCCTTCTGTGTCTCCCGTGCTTTCTTCATATACGGGTTTTTTAGGAGAAGGTTTAGATTGCTCCTTTGGCTTGCGGGGTGGCGGTGCGCTGAAATGTGCTGCCCTATGGCTTGACACCTCCTGTTGTGCCTGAGCTTTTGAATGAAACATTGATGCTTTGGATTTTTCAATATTCTTTATTTTCCCGCTCATTTTTGCTATGGTTTCTTTCATCTTCTCCAACTCCTCTATGGGCATCTTTACGAACCCGTGTGTGGTTTCTGATGCTGAAGTCCTTGCTTCCTTGTTGCTCACAGCTTTTTCCTTCTGAGGTGGTTCTTCCGAGGGTTTCTCCTTCTCAGTAAGGAGTCGGATGACCTCAGCTATTGCCTGTACCGTGATATTCAAATTCTCCCCTCCTGCTGATGCTTGGGGGGTTTGCTCGGGCTCAGCCTCAGGTCCCGTGGGAGTCCTTTTATTTTTGTTGCCCTTGGGTGGTCAACCCACTGGTCTTTTAGTTTTTGAGTTGCCAGGCTGTTGCTCTGGCACCTCCTGAGAATTTGCTCCTCCTTGGGAAGTACTTCGTGTTACCACCATCCTGGAGTGTTCGACTTTTTTTTAAAAAGTCGATCCCTGTGTACTTGGGATATTCCTTGGAAGTCGTAGCCTGAAAGCGTTCGACTTTTTCCCTTGGAAGAAAAAAAAGTCGATCTTCCGAAAAGTCGATCCCTTGTGCACTTGGAGGATTCCTTGGAAGTCGTAGCCTTAAAGCGTAGCTCCTTGAGGAATCGACTTTTTCCCTTGGAAAAAAAGTCGATCTTCTGAAAAGTCGATCCCTTGCTGGCTGATTTCCTCGCAAGACTCCCTAGCTGGCGACTTGGAAAAAAGTCGATCCCTTTTTTCGGAAAAGTCGAGGAGCTTTTGTCGTGAGTATCTTTGAATCACAGACGGCGCCAACTGATGGGGGTAAAACTCGACCAGTACTCCAAGACGCGCAAGCAAGCGCCAAGAGGGGAACTCCGTGGAAAATCGGACCGGAACTTAAGTGCGCAGAGCTCTGCTTCGTTAGGATTCCTTTTGCTCCAAATGACCTGCCTTTAATGAGTGGGGGATGCTTCCTATTTATAGGGGTTCTTATCGGGGTAATCTGGTCATTTGGGCAGTAACCGCCTAACTGATCAGATCGAGGCTCAAGATCGACTTTCCAGAGATCGACTTTCTGGGGATCGACTTTCCTGGTGATCGACTTTATTCAGAAGTCGATTCCAGGGAAGTCGATCCTCAGGAAAGTCGATCTTTCTAGGATTCGACTTGGGACCTCCCCAACCCTAGAATAGGTACCTTAACTCATCTTAGGCTATCCAGACTTCTAATTGTTGGTAAGCTATGACCGGGTTCGGGATACTGTATTACCAGAAACCACATTGGAAAAACAAACCAATACATCATAAAGGTGGATGACATGAGGATAGCATTGCTACCAATATCTGAAAAAGAGACAAAACAAAGTGACACACCAAATCTGTTGGTAGAGTCACAAAAAGAATTCAAAAAAAATTTGGGAGTTCTAGGGGAAGGATTAGCTGTTTTAGTGAAGGAAGTGCAAAAAAATGATAAAGTCTGCATTCCAGCAGTGATAAAGGAGCTTCTGAAAATGTTTCCTAGTGTGATTGGAGAAAATGGAAAGAAATTACCTGATCACAGAAGCATTGACCACATAATTGATCTAATTCCGGGAGCGGCACTTCCTAATCTGCCACATTACAAACTCAGCCCTGCTGAAACAGAAATATTACAAAAAACAAGTGGAGAAGTTGCTACAAGATGGACTGATCAGAAAATCAATAAATCCTTGTGCTGTCCCTGCTTTGTTAGTGCCAAAAAAAATGGGGAGTGGAGAATTTAACAAAATTTCAATCAAATACAGATTTCCTATTCCTAGACTAGAAGAACTTCTGGATGTCTTATCAGGAGCTGAGTATTTCACTAAGATGGACCTGAAAAGTGGGTACCATCAAATCAGAATTAGAGAGGGAGATGAGTGGAAAACAACATTCAAGACAAGTAAGGGGTTGCATGAATTGTTAGTCATTCCTTTTGGCATGTCTAATGCCCCCTCTACATTTATGAGACTGATGTCTGAAGTTTTGAAACCTCTCATCAATGAGTGTGTTGTTGTCAACTTTGATGACATACTCGTATTTAGCAAGAAGAAGGAGGAGCATCTGAAAGATATAAGAAAAGTGTTGCAGTTGCTGGAAATAAACAATTTGAAATTGAATTTAGAAAAATGTGAGTTTATGGCCCATGAACTACCATTTCTTGGCTATATAGTAGGTCATCATGGCCTAAAAGTGGATCCAAAAAAAACTGAGGCACTAAATGATTGGATGACACCTTCAAACCTTACAGAAATAAGAAGTTTCCTTGGTCTTGCTTCTTTCTACATAAGGTTTATAAAGAATTTTAGTATCATTGCAGTCCCCATTACAGACTGCCTGAAAAAAGGTAAATTTAGCTGGATAGTTGAGGCAGAAAAAGCATTTCTAGCACTGAAAATTAAATTGCAAAATGCACCAGTACTCACTCTTCCAGATTTCAGTAAAATATTTCAGATTGAGTGTGATGCAAGCATCATGGGGGTGGGAGCAGTTTTAAGCCAAGATGGTCATCCCATAGCGTTTCATAGTGAAAAGTTAAGCTTGGGAAGAAGAAATTGGACCACATATGAACAAGAGTTATATGTGGTTGTAAGAACATGTAAGGTTTGTGAGCCCTACTTATTACAGAATGAATTCGTGATACAGACTGACCACATGGCCTTAAAACAGGTCAACAGCTCAAGAAGCACAAATAGGATGCATGCCAGGTGGATATCCTACTTACAAAGGTTTCATTTTACGTTAAAACATAGGCCAAGAATCAATAATAGGGTGGCTGATGCTCTAAGTAGGAAAAACACACTGTTAAAAAATATTGAGAGCTAAAGTAACTGATTTTGAAAGAATCAAAGAATTGTATGTAAAAGATGAGGATTTCAGCAGTAGTTGGGCAGCCTGTCAGAATGGGCAGAGTTTTCAGAATTTTAACATACAAGAAGGCTACCTCATGTACAAGAACAGATTATGTATACCCAAAGACCCACTAAGAGAACAACTAATAGAAACTCTTCACTCTGGGGGACTAGCTGGTCATTTGGGAAGAGATAAAGTGGTAGTTGATTTTAAAAAAAAGATTTCATTGGGCCAAACTCAGAGAACAAACAGAGAAATATATTCAGAACTGTCAAGTATGTCAGGAATCCAAGGGAACTAAAAAAAATACAGGATTGTACATGCCTCTACCAGTCCCAAAAGAGCCTTGGGTAGATTTATCAATGGATATTATCCTAGGACTACCCAAGACCAAAGCTGGATTAGATTCAATCTTCGTAGTGGTAGATAGGTTCTCCAAAATGGCTCACTTTTTGCCATGCAAAAAGTCCAATGACGCAGTACACACATCACAGATATTTTTCAAGGAAATAGTCAGATTACATGGTGTTCCAAGATCTATAGTATCTGATAGAGACACAAAGTTTTTATCACATTTTTGGAAAACATTGTGGGAAAGATATGGGAATGGGACTAAGCTGAATTTCAGTACAACATGCCACCCTCAGTCTGATGGGCAGACAGAATTTGTGAACAGATCTGTAGGGAATTTGCTCAGAACATTGGTGGGACAGAATTTAAAAAAATGGGACCTATGCATTCCTCAAGTAGAGTTCGCATTTAACAACATGGTAAATAGATCAACAGGAATGAATCCTTTTATGACAGCCTATGGTCATCAACCAAAGCAAGCTATTGATATAACAGAGGTCCCCTCAAATCAACAAACTGTGGAGAATTTAATAGAGAAAAATCAGGAGGTGTACAAGACAGTGGAAAAAGCTTTAAAAGAGTCAAATGAAAAGTACAAATCTGTGGCAGATAAAAAAAGAAGGAAGCAGGAATTCTTAGTAGGGGAATTGGTAATGATACATATTAGCAAAGAAAGGTTCCCAACAGGAACTTACTCTAAATTAAAAGCGAGAAATTATGGACCTTTCAAGATCTTGAAAAAAATCAATGACAATGCTTACATAGTGGACTTGCCAAGCTCCTACAACATTTCAAACAGTTTTAATGTTTCTGACATAAGAAAGTATTTCCCTCAAGCAAGTTCTCTGATTCAATTGAGGACAATTGATCCTAAAGAAGGGGCGGATAATGTAGAGTTTAAGAGTTATTTTAACTCTAACTATGATACTATTGGGGATGGATCTCCTGATCTAGTCCATCAAGGGTCTGGCCAGAGTCAGGCCAGCCATTCCTCTCATTGAGAGGCTCACACTCACACTAAATGGACTATCCATTGCCATTAGTATGAGTATAAATACAATGGACCAGCTGGCAGGAGATCGACTTGGATTATTGTGCAACTAACGGTATTATTCTTTTCTTTCTCTATTTCTTACTTTTCTCCTTACGAGCAAGGTTTCGGATGCGCCTCTGCGCGATGCGCCGCCACCTGGAGCATCTGAGCTTATGCGTGCATATGCGCTCAGATGCGCCAGTGGCATTTTCGTAAATATTTATAAAACTATAGGAAATTAATATTTTTTTATATATCTAAATTATATTAATTAAATTTTTTAGTTAAAAATATATTGGATAGAAAAATTATTATAATACATATATTTATTAATTATTATAACACCCTATAATTCATTGTAACACCAAGGTTTAAAAACCGGTTAACCATTTAGGGGTATTTTCGTAATAATATAGCTCTATAAATGGCTAGGGTTTCTTTAAACTTATAAAAGAGAGGCTTTTACAAAAAGAAAATAATAAATAACCCAAGAGGCTTTTAAAAAATAATAACGTAATGAGCTGGGTTGGGCCTTCTTTAATACATCTACAACATCAAAAATACTCTATAATAATAATTTATTTAACTACATTTTTTTAGTCCCACATCGATAGAATTCAAAAAACACAAAGAAGGTTGGTCTATAAATAAGGATTCATTTTGTCTAAAACAAATATGAAGTCTAAAGAATGGGAGGAGCTTATATTAAAAATAATATAACTCTTTTCATGGACCAAGTCTTAAAATAAAAAAATTTTGGCCTTTTTTTTAAAATAAAAACAAAACACTGTTTTAACACTGTTTTAAGTTAAATAACTTAAAACAGGTCTGGATCCGGGTCGGATTTTACCCGGATCCGACCCGGATGCTCCCTCTGGGGGCGCATCATCGCATATGTGCACGCACCCGGAACCTTGCTTACGAGTTCCAGATCTACTTTATTTTCTTACTGCCCTGTTATTCTTAGTGGACTCCAAGAACTCACGACCTTCCCTTCAAACTGTGAAGGAAATTATCATCTCTTCCTTCACCCGATCTTCCCATCTACTGTGTTGCTGCATTATATGGTGATTCCAGAGGTTCATTTGGCCAATGGAGAGGTAAATCTCGACTATCTTAAGCATAAGAAGAACGATGGAATCGTGCTCAGTTGGATAAAAGCCACTGTAAGTCAGGAGATTCAACCTCTACTCATTCTATGCACCACAGCTTATGAGACATGGCATACTCTGGAAGTTGATGTGTCCCCAATAGACAAGAATCAAATTCAGAGGCTTAGAGATGAAATGTCATCACTGAAGAAGACATCTGATTTGCCAATGAAGGAATATATTTTGAAGTTCAAAGGGCTTAAGCACTCTTTAGCAGCTGCGGGCTACAAAATGGGAGATGACAGAGTGATTGAATATGTGCTCAGAGGGCTTGGTTTTGAATTTCGATTTTTCAGGACATCTATTATTTTTCATAAAAATTTGAGATTTGCAGAGCTGACAGATGTGTTAATCAAGGAAGACATTCTCATGAAGCAATTGGATCAGCCTAGTCCTAATGAGGACTATCAGGTTAATTACTCCAATTATAATAGAAATTACAATGCTTATAATAGAAATGCTATATTTAATTCAGGAAAGAAAGGTGCTCAAAAAAATTTCAGTCCTGGTACAAGAAATTTCTATAAGAAAAATGGAACTCAAATCCTCACTATCCCACCCCCTATTGTCAAAAATAACCAACCTCCTATATTAAGTCTACCACCTTCACAGGACACTTCATATGGGTGTCAAATTTGTGACAAGAGAGGTCATTTAGCTAGGAATTGCCTGGAAAGGGGTAATTTTGCAGCATATTCCATGGATGGAGCTGATGAGGATACAAACGATGAGGAAATTCAGGCCAATTCAGTGACTATTCAGGATGTAGATTGATGCCTTGATTCAGGGGCTACTAATCACATGGTAGCCGAAGAAGCATGATTGCATGATTGTGAAGTCTATTCATGTAATGCAGGGGTAATTATTTGTAGTGGTGAAAAATTAAAAATTAGCAAAATAGGCAAAATAATGTTTCAAATTAATTCTAGGAAATTTATACTTAATAAAGTATTATATGTCCCTAGAATTAAGAAAACTCTTATCTCAATTACAAAATTATGCAATGATCTAAATTGTTATATTGAAATTGCACAGAAGACCTTTACAGTGAAGAGCTTGAAGACAAATCAGACGTTTTTTTTTCTGGAATTAATAAGAGAGGACTCTATTATTTCAGCCCGGACATTTACTGTAATTTGGGATTCAAGACTGATGCTGATTTGTGGCATAGAAGGCTAGGGCACCCTTCATTAAAAATCTTAAGCAAAGTTAGAGATTATATTGGTTTAGATGATGTAGAATTAAGATATTTGAATTTTTGTAATAATTGCCCTATGGCAAAGATGACAAAACTCCCATTTCAATATAGTCATATTAATACTTCTTGTCCCTTAGAGATATTGTATATTGATCTTTGGGGTCCATCTCCAACATTATCAAAGAAAAATTTCAGATTCTTTGCAACCATTGTTGATAATAAAACAAGATATACATAGCTAATACCCGTTAAAGGACAAGAGTGAATTTACAGAACAATTTATAATTTTTCAAACTAATATTGAAAATCAATTAGAATATAAAATAAAATCAGTACACACAGATGGTGGAGGAGAATTCATAAGTAACAAATTTAAAAACTTACTAAATAAAAAGGGATTTAGTCATAGGTTGACATGCCCCGTATACACCTCAACAAAATGGGGTGGTGGAAAGAAAACATAGGCTCCTATTGGTAACTAGTAGATGTTTCTTTATTCAATCTGGGGTACCTAAACAAATGTGGCCAGAGGTAATATCCTCTGCATGTTTTTTAATCAATAGGTTACCAAGTTCAGTTTTGAACTTTATATCCCCATTTGAAATGTTAACCAAAAGAAAACCTAACTATAATTTTCTGAAAGTTTTTGGGTGTTCATGTTTTCCTTTAATTTCTAAAGGATTAAGGAATAAATTTGAACCTACGGCAAATAAATGTGTTTTTATAGGATACTCAAATAGACATAAGGGCTATTTGTGCATGAATTTAGAAAACAAAAAAATTATTATTTCAAGAAATGTTAGGTTTAATGAGAAAGAATTTCCTTTTCTAGAAAAAGGATTTAACAGTAAAGGTTTAGGACAGAAAAAGGAAATTAAACAAGATAAAATTGAAATTATTCTTCCAAGATTAGATATCTCTACTTATCCAATAACTAATCAAGAACAAACTAATAGGCTTAATCAAGAAATTCAAAACCAAAATCTAACAAATTCTAGAGAAATAGATAGGATTTCTGGTCATATAGAACAACATGTGAGTAATGCTGTTCAGAAACCTCAAAATCAGAATTCTGGTGTTATAGAATCTATAGAAGGCAGGCCTCAGGACAGTAGTCAATACAGATCAATAAATTCGAATGAATGGCAATCATCTGGAGTGTCTAGTAAGAGTAGTGGGCGTCTGAACCATCTGTTTCAAGAAATAAGAGTCATAAAGAGGTTGAACCAAGATATCCGACAAGGGATAGAAGGTTACCAACCCATTTGAACAATTATGAGTGTAACTCTACTCAAATTGAAGAAATAGAACCCACAACATTTACTGAAGCAAACAAGGATCATAAATGGAGAATAGCAATGGATGAGGAATTAGAAGCCTTAGAAACAAATAAGACTTGGACATTAGTTCCAAAAGATACTACAATGAATGTTGTAGGAAGTAAATGGGTATTTGAAATAAAAAGAAAATCTGATGGGATGATAGAAAGGTACAAAGTTAGGTCAGTAGCAAAAGGTTTCAACCAAGAGGAAGGAGTAGATTATAATTCTACTTATAGTCCAGTAATTAGGATGAATACAGTAAGAACAATAATTTCAATTGCAGTTACAAATGGTTGGCAATTAAGACAACTAGATATTAAAAATGCATTTTTAAATGGCTACTTAAATGAAACTGTATATATGAAACAGCCCACAGGATATCAAGATAAAGAATATCCCAATCATGTATGTCTTCTCCATAAAGCCTTATATGGTTTAAAACAAGCACCTAGGGCTTGGTACTCTAGTCTGCAGAATTTCTTAACTGATAAGGAATTTACAAGTAGTAAGACTGATTCATCTCTATTTGTAAAAATTAAGGAATAGTCAAAGGTCTATATACTAGTGTATGTAGATGATATCATAATAACTGGGAATTCAGGAGAAAACATATCTGAATGCATAAAAATGATCTGCAAGGAATTTTCTTGTAGAGACTTGGGACTACTAAATTTTTTCTTAGATATGGAATGTATTAGACAAGGAGAATCTGTAATATTAAGTCAAGAAAAATATGTAATAGATACTCTAAGAAAATTTAATATGTTGGAATGTTCACCATGCAAAACTCCTATTATTCTAAGCTCTAGTCTGAGTAAAAACTTAGGAAAACCATTAGAGGACCAAACAAATTATAGAAGCATAATAGGATCATTGCAATATCTTACATTAACTAGACCAGATATAGCATTTTGTGTGAATCAGTTAAGTCAGTTTTTACAACAACCTATTGATGTACATTTACAATTTGCAAAGAGGATCCTAAGATATATAAAAGGATCATCAAATTTAGGATTAAGATTTACTCCCACTAACAAACCAATGAACAATTTAATTGCTTATTGTGATTCAGATGGAGCTAATGATATTGATGATAAAAGGTCTATATCAGGGTTTAGTATCTGGTTTGCAGGGAATTTAGTAGCTTGGGCAGCTAAAAAGAAACCAGCAGTATCTAAATCTAGTTGTGAAGCTGAATATAGAGCTTTGACTGGTATAGTATCTGAGAAATAATGGTTCTGTTATTTGTTTAGGGAACTAGGAGTGAAATTCGACTCATCACCTGGAATATTGTGTGATAATAAATCAGCAATATTTCTAACTAAAAATCCTTCATCTACCTTCAAAACAAGACACTTGGATATTTCTCATCATTTCATTAGGGATTTAGTAAGAAAGGGAGCAATTAGGATAAACTACATTGCTTCTACTCAGCAACTTGGAGATGGTTTTACAAAAGTTTTAGGAACTAGAGCTTTTTTAGAACATAGAGATAGACATAAAATGGTACTGGTGAAACATGCCTGATTACGACAGTCACTCCCAACAACGCCCTTCAATAAGGACTAGGGTTCCGTCGCTTTATGCCGGACCCCCAGAAGGCTCCCACGGTGAGGAACAAGTTCATCGTCAAATCGCCGAGTTAACCCGTAAATCGCGATTGGACTACCAAATCGGCGACTTCGAGTTAGGGTCCAGATCGGCAGTATGGTAGACTGCATATCTCGCCCTTTCAAACTCAGCGAGTTTGCCCTAAATAGGCGATTTCTATACCTGAATCGCCGATTTACGACCGTTACTCACCGTCAGCCTACGCCATAATGGGCCATAAATGCGCCCTAATATGGCAACAGGCGTGATGTCCGTTTTTGATTGCGCCCTCCGAGACCCTATAAAAAGGATCCCAAGGGGACACTCAAAGGGAGAACATAAGTTCCACCTCCACCAGAGCACCACTAAGAGAATCGCCGATTCCCACACCAGAATCGCCTATTCTCTTCTTGCTGGTATTTGACGTAGAGCGCGCGTCGTGGACTCCAGAGCCTCCGGCATCACCTCGCACCACCGCGAGCCCCTGGTAGCAGATTCTGTGCTTCATCAGCTAGCGCCGTGTATGGGACCACCGAACCACCGGTATCCCGTCGTAATCGCGAATTTTTTGCAAAGTCCGGCTTGATCTCTCCCGGAGGAATCGCTGACTTTGTCAACTAAATCGCCGATTAAGATCAACAATAGCCGATTCTTGTCTGAAGCTCCGGTTGATTTCTCCAGAAATCGCCGACTTCACCTTGAGAATCGCCCGATCCAGAATATCGTTTGCTAAGCTAAGAGTGTTGTCCACGACTCTGTTCAAAAAAGTCAAAGTTGCCGATTTAGATCCCTAAATCGTCGATTTTTTCTTTGGTTCTTGAACAAGCTCGGTCAAGTCATCCCTTTGCTTTGGAACTTACGTTTCGTATAGGTTGGATTTTTCCCAAGCAAAAATCGCCTATTTAGAGGCAAACTCGTCTATTTTCAGTGAAAATCGCTGATTCTCCTTGGTTAAGCTCTGGTTGAATTTCATATGGAAATTGCCAAGTTAACGTAAGGAATCATCGATTTCTGAACTTCACTTAGCCAAATCGCCAATTTGGACCTGGTCTTCATTCATCGCTTTGGCTGAATAAGGCTACCCACAACCCAACTCTTATACCGAAATGATAATCCATCGCCACGGTTGGATTCGCCTCGTTGTTTCGGTAAAAAAAAAATTTCACACTCACAATCCTATGACAGTAATGACAACCAGAGCCACAGTTCACACTCACAATCAAGTGCGTCACGCTAATAGTGAGGAACTATTATCTGTCAGAAGAAAGATAGGATTGGCCAAAGTAACCAGATAGACTATGCATCCCTCAGTGGCAACCAAACATCAAAGGAACTCATCTATTCTTTTGGTTGTCGCTTCTATTATTCTCAACCATGTAATTGCGATATTATTCTAAGTAGAAATACTCCTTTAATCCATGAAGGTACTATACAATATGTATGCCATATCATATTTAGAATAATCATCCATCACATCAGACGGATCAATCACCCATCGTTTCGGCTGGGTGACATCCGTCGCTTCAACTGGGTGACATCCGTCGCTTCGGCCTAATCTATCATCTATTCGACCCACGAGTCAAAGTGATAGTTACAAATTCTAATTTACGACAAAGAGTCTAAATTTCGAACACAAGTCTAGTTTACGATTTACGAGTCCAAAGTGCGACTTAAAAATCTAAATTACGACTCTCATTTACGAATCTAACCCCGATATTCTAAATTTAAGACTACAATCAATGATACCCCGATTTTAAATCTATTCTGTCGCTATGGCCTTAATAGAGCAAGGATCATTTTGTCGCTTTAGCCTTAATGATCCTATCCAATCTTGTCGCTATTGCCTTGATGAGGATCGAGATTCGCTCTGTCGCTATGGCCGGAGCTTGGCTAAAACACCAGGGTTCAAATCTAGAATTGTAGTCCTAAATTACGAATCTAACCCTAGGACTCTAAATAATATTATGCATCTTAATTTTTGGTTTATTATTTGTACTATTTTTTGCAACTCTGAGTTAATTTGGAGATATAAATTATCCGCAAATTTAACTGACGACTGAACTACGATTCGTACGACCAAGCTTACGTCTAGAGTGGCTAAGCGAGGGTTAGTAGAGTCTAACTTATATCCAGAGTGGCTAAGTTATGGCTTGTGAATCTAGTTTCGAGCCTAGGTTACAATTTAAAGATGATTTATATGAAAATTAGCAAAGAAAAGACAAAAGATAATTCATTGATAATCAAAATAGAAAGATTGCAAAATATTCCGAAAAATTATTTCATTCATTCCCAAAGAATATGTCGCGTCGACATGATTCTCGGAGGGAGTATCACAAGCTCTCTTCAATACTTCCGTTACTTCAAACGGAAACACCAATATTTTAAAATCTGTCATGTTGACATAATTCTCTGGGGGAGTATCACAAGCTCTCTCCAATACTTCCGTTACTTCAGACGGAAACACCAATATTTTAAAATATGTCGTGTTGACATGATTTTCGGGGGGAGTATCACAAGCTCTCCTCAATACTTCTATCGCTTCGAGCAGAAACATCCAAAACATAACTCAAAAATCTGTCACAACGGCACGATTTCAGGAGGGAGTACCACAAACTCTCTCCGACGCTTGTGTCGCTCTGGCCGGAAGTCGTCACGCCCATCTTTGGAGGTGAGTATCATAAACTCTCCTCGACGCTTCTGTCGCTTTGGCCAGAAGTTATCACAATGCGGGGGGGAGTATCACAAACTCTCTCCAACACTTTTGTCGCTTCGGCCATAGGTCATTACATCTCGGAGGGAGTATCATGAACTCTCTCCAACACTTCTGTCGCTTCGGCCAGAAATTGACACATTTTATGCAGGTACTAAAAGGGGGAGTATCACAAGCTCTCCACGACACTTCTGTCGCTTTGGCCAGAAGTCGTCACGTTAAGGTGGGAGTATCACAAACTCTCCCGACACTTCTGTCGCTTTGGCCAGAAGTTGTCACATTTAAGGGAAAGTATCACAAACTCTCCCGACACTCCTGTCGCTCCGGTCGGAAGTTGTCGAATATGAGCACGGTAAATCTGTCGCTTTGGCCAGATTTATCGAGCAAGAGGAGGAGTAACATGAAAGGTAATAAGTCAATATAATATGCGTTTTAGACTGATGTGGTTATTTTGCAGGATGTTTTCTTTTTTGCAGATATGATTCTGTCGCTTCGGCCAGAATCAGATCTATTTTGTCGCTTTGGCCTTAATAGATTCAGGTCCATTTTGTCGCTTTGGCCTTAATGGACCAAGAATTATTTTGTCGCTTTGGCCTTAATAATTCTTCTATCTTGTCGCTTTGGCCTTGATAGACTAGAGATCATTTTGTCGCTTTAACCTTAATGATCTCAACCCATCTTGTCGCTTTGGCTTTGATGGGGTAACCGTCATTGCGGACACAAAAGTCGCTCTTGATCAGAGTTGACTATAAACATTAGTTCTAATAGTGAACTAGATTCTAATAGTGAATCAGATTCTAATAGTGAATCAGATTCTGATAGTGAATCAATGGATTCTGTCGCTTTGGCCGGAATCAGACTCTGATAGTGTGTCAATTCATCTTGTCGCTTTAACCTTGATGACACAGCAAAAGTCGCCCTTGATCAAGGTTGGACTATAAACACGTAGTTCTGTTGGCCTGGAACTAGATTCTGTCGTTTCGGCCAGAATCAATCCATTTTGTCGTTTTGGCCTTAATGGATACGGAATCATTGCGTTGCTGTGGCCGCAATAATTCGATCTCATCTTATCTCTTTGGCCTTGATGCGGATCCCACACACAACCTTGCTTGGTGGGGGGATACTGACGATACACGCATGTTTCTTGTGCTCTCTTCAAGGGGAGTACTGGTGAGACATGCCTGATTACAGCGGTCACTCCCAACAACGCCCTTCAACAAGGATTAGGGTTCCGTCGCTTTATGCCGGACCCCCGGAAGGCTCCCACGGTGCGGAACAAGTTCATCGTCAAATCGCCGAGTTAACCCGTAAATCGCGATTAGACTACTAAATCGGCGACTTTAGGGATAAATCGCCGAGTTAGGGTCCAGATCGGCAGTATGGTAGACTGCATATCTCGCCCCTTCAAACTCAGCGAGTTTGCCCTAAATAGGAGATGTCCATACCTGAATCGCCGATTTACGACCGTTACTCGCCGCCAGCCTACGCCATAACGAGCCATAAATGCACCCTAATATGGCAACAGGCGCGATGTCCACCTTTGATCGCGCCCTCCGAGACCCTATAAAAAGGGTCCCAAGGGGACACTCAAAGGGAGAACATAAGTTCCACCTCCACCAGAGCACCACTAAGAGAATCGCCGATTCCCACACCAGAATCGCCTATTCTCATCTTGCAGGTATTTGATGTAGAGCGCGCTTCGTGGACCTCAGAGCCTCCGGCATCACCTCGCACCACCGCAAGCCCCTGGTAGCAGATTTTATGCTTCATCAGGTACCTACAAGTAGGATATCCAAAGCCAGAAAGGTCTATGTATAAAACTTCATTCATAGTTTTGTTATACTCTAGTTTGTGTTTGATGTGTAATTTTTTTTTTCTTTCCTTCTTCTTTTCTCTGTTCTTTGTTGTTTGGAGTATTTGTTTGTTAATTTTTTTTTTCTTTTCTTTCTAGTACAAATTAATTACATTCCTGGTTAAAGTTTTTGTTTTGTTGTTTCTCTCTCTCTCACTATGTTGTTGCTTGCTTGCTGTTAGTCTGGAATAATATAAATTTGGTTTCTGCTCTAATATGATTAAGAGTCTGTACAAATGTCAGGACTTAGAAATTAGAGATAGTGAAATAAAAAGGTACAAACATCAGCTAAATGTTAGCATATAAGAAGGTTATGTGTGTGGGGGGGGGAAGTTTTGTGTATGTTTGTTGTGTGTGTGATTGTAGATGTGCAGGTAGCGGCAGGTCATAAGGAATGAAAGTGGCTTGCAGGAAATATAAAGATTGGATTGGTATATGGATATACAGGTTGCAGATCAAAAGTGAACATACATCATGGAAAATTTCAAACAAATGAGCACTGGTTAAACCTCAAGAAAGTGCAGGGCACTGCTGCAGTCAAGTAGTGTGTTAATCATCCTTGTTCAGACTTGATTAAGTTGGCAAGGGGGTTTTCCAAGTAAAATTAAGAAAAGAGGAGCAAGAAGAAGAATCCCACCTGGGTTTTTTGCCCCTCTTCTCAACTTAATCAAATTTTTAACAAAGTGAAATCTGGAAGATGGAGAATAAAGTTCAAGTTGAGTGATTAAAAATTCTGTTTTGTTCTTCTTTTCAAATTGTTAACTCATTGTTTTCAGTTATGAGTTATCAATTTGTGGGGGAATGTAAAGTTTGTAAAAACTTATAATTAAATGTATGTCTAGAGACTAGAATAGAAATATGTCAATAAGAATTTGTATAAATAAACATGGTAATACTGTATTCAATTAATTGGAAAGAACGTGTTTTTTGAATACAATTAAAGAAGTTAAATATGAATACAAATTAAATATTTAATTTTTGTAAATTTCAATTGCAGAGGGATTAACATATATTAATAAAAATAAATTTTATTTTGATTTTTCGAATATTCGGATAATTTTAATGAATACGAATACAAAATTTGAAATCCACGAAATATTTGAACGAAATTCAGATATTCTAATATTTATTCGAATTCAACCTATTGACAAACTTAGTTTTCATATGATAAATTTTATGATTTTATATTTCATATTAATTATAAATATCAATGTCTGTAATCAAATATAGTAATTAACAAACCCTCCTTTAGTCCTTATACATGATTATGATTCAAAAAATGGTATAAACTTTCATAACTGAATTTAGTACCAAATGAGTTCAATTTTATGTTGATCATGATCACAACATTAACTGATTAACCTGTAAATTTCTACCGTGCATGTAAGTCCGTGATGGTTATGTCATTAAATGAAACGACTGAAGTTCTCTTTACCTCTGTATTATCATTATCAACACCCACAGTGAAAGTCGGCCTTTTGGCCACAATGTCCAGCGACGATTGATTTTCTAGCATACGCGCAACTGAAGACATAGCAGGTCTATCACTTACATGATCCTGAACACAGAGAAGTCCCACATGAATACATCTAGATACTTCATTCATCAAGTAAGAATCACATACTGAAGAATCTATCATCTCTTCCATTTTTTCAATGTCCCATAGCTGCCATGCCTGATAAGAAGTGTTAAAATTATTCATTATGAGTTATTTTCAAAATTAATCAAAGGAAACAGAGCTATAAAGATAGTTGGTTAAGATTACGTATGATATGAGATTGGGAAACTCCTCTGGTAGATTGATTGTTGAAGTATTCCTCATCCCACTCACTATTTCCAATACTAACACTCCAAAACTATACACGTCGGATTTCACCGAGAAAAGTCCTTTCATCGCATACTCTGGAGACATGTATCCACTGAAATATATACAATGCATCAGAATTGGGTAGAAATAGATTGATGGTACCCCAACCCCTGGATTGGGTTGTGGACCAATCTGGTCGAGAGGAACAGACAATCGCCCAGGGCTCTAGACCCAGGATGGTCCATTAGAGGCCCCAGGTCTAGGAAGAACAATATAAATAGTAGTAAGATTTATATATGACTAGTTTTAGACTTTTAGGTGAGATATCAAAAATGAGATATTCATGAGATATATGATCTTGGCCATCTGTTCTCTTCGAGATATGATACTAGTCCGACCGACCTCGAGATGTGGTCTGTGGAAGACAAAAAACAGATAATCGTTGTAAACCGTGGGATGAAAAATTAATGGCAGGATGAATGATATCTCATAAGATATCTTATGGATGATATCTCACCAGAATCGTTTTCAGTTTATATAATGGCTAGGGGATGGATCTTTTACCATAAATCCAAGAGAAATTCCTAGCTTGAGAGAACTAGCATTATCATAGATCATTAAGATCTGTAAACTAGCATTTCTCATCCCATTCCCACCTATAAATTAAGATCTGTAACTATCCATAAAAATTCAATCTTTAAAGTTCTATTTACTCAAAACAAACCTGATTTAGAAGCGGTTAGACGCACATATAGAACCAATCCACCACTTGAATTCATTGCTAAGTCTATGAGTTCGTCAAACCATAAAAAACATGCTATGAACCTCAAATTTTCAACTGATGTGTTGGGGGTAAATGAATAAGCAGTGCAAGAACAGTTATCGAGGCAAATTGTCCTACAGTTGCCGATATTCGTAATATTTCGATACACGATCACACGATCCGGTAGTTTCATATGATTCTCTACCGAAAATAGATCACTGCTGTTACATGATAATGGCTTCTGCCTAACACATCCTCCTTGAAAAATATTTCTTCTCCAATCTTTTGGAATTTTGGGCTCAAATCCTTTGAAGCATTTGCAGATAGAAGGTGATGATGCATTATAATCGCAAATCCCAAATGGACCACATAATCCATATACGTCACAAGTTTTCGTCGGTGAAGTTGATGTAAGTATCCATTGATCGGCCACAGGACTCCATTCGAATGACTCAAGTGTTCCCGTGTAATTCAACACATAATATGATGTTGCATCAGAAGCTTGAAGAGTGAAATTCATCGACTGATCATTAGTTTGAAATGTAAAGAAAAAGGTATTTACTGTTTTCAGTTACACTGCACTGAAGGAGGTTCCCGTCCAAACTTGGCTTCTCACGTAAGGTTTAGAACCATTGGTTATGATCAATTGGTAATTAACCACAGGATCTATGCTGAAAGTGAAGTTTCCAGGTGAAGGATCTTGTCTATTCTTCCAAGAAGTAATGCTTTTTGCCGTCTTGGTTTTGCTATTTGACCACATATTCATATTTGAAAGCATGGGGTCTGTAGGAAAATCGAAACTTTGCCAAAGAACACTATTTTCATCTCTATTTATCAATTCTAAATTCCC
>LFYR01001873.1:5756-25022 GCA_001185155.1 Zostera marina
GACTTTCGAACAACATCCACATTTCCAGGGAGAAATGAGATCGACTTGTTGTTAAAACTTCGACATCTTCAGAAAAGGATAGAATTGGCAGTCACACATCGACATCCTCAGAAAAAGATGAAATCGACTTTTTACAAACATCGACATCTCCAGGGAGAGATGAGATCGACTTTTTGTATAAACCTCGACATCTTCAGAAAAGTATGGTACTGACCAAAAGAAAACATCGGCATAATAAAATAAAAGCATCGACTACACTGACGTACTTCAGAGTAAAGGTGTAAGTCGAATAAAGGAAAAAGGTAAAAGAAAAAAAGTATCTTTATTCAAAATTACGAAAAATGATGAATGAAAAATATTACAGGTTCCTAATTAAAATTGATATGGCGACGCAAGCGGCGAGGAACCTGATCCGGCGGGGAAGCACCGTGGCGGGGACGCCTCCGACGTCGACCACGAGGTGGGACAACAGAAGAAGAGGCACGCGGAAGATCGCCGCCAGACCATTCTTCAAAAATGGATTCCCTAGCAGCAACAGCAACACTCTGCCGCTCAACAATAAGTTGGCGCAAAGAAGGAAAATCAAAGGCCGACGACCGAGGATCCAAAATATTTAGAATTCGATCCAGCTCCTCAATCTCTCCCTGAATAAAATCAGCAAAGAGACTCATAAGAAGAGCCATGGATGAAAGAAAAGGAGGACCTAAGGGTTCTATTTATAGACCCTAGGACAGCACAAAAGGACAAAAAAGGTAAAACCGACTTTTTGGCACAAGGACTCGACTTTTGGACCAAAGCATCAGGAATCGACTTTTTCACAAAGAAAGCGATGCAAAGACCTAGGGAATCGACTTTTTGACAAAAGTCGACGAGCACCACTGGGATCGACATTTCACAAAAGTCGACCAAACTCAACAAGGGGATCGACTTTTTCTTCCCACACAGAAGGGGTGCAGAAAAAAGGAACCCTGACAAGTTGGAGTTGCGGAAGCGCACCAAGACAGGAGAGTGTAACACGAAATACTCCTGAGGAATCATGGAAGTCCACAACTCGGGCGGCGATACGGCAGCAAAATGAACTGAGCCATACTAAGATATTTGAACTCCTACCATTACTGGACGCAGTAACAAAGTAGGACGCCAAATTAACTCTACCTACGGAAGAACGTGGGCAGAGAAAGTCTTAATGGTAACAGAGTCAGGATGCGTATCCCACCCGAGGATAAGAGTGAACCTCACCTACGGAAGAACGTAGGTTAAACGAGGGAAGTACTCAAGAGTGAACCTCACCTACGGAAGAACGTAGGTTAGACGGGGGAGGTACTCAAAAGTGAACCCCACCTACGGAAGAACGTAGGTTAGACGGGGAACAGATCGGCTAAAGAGTGAACCTCACCTACGGAAGAACATAGGTTAGACGAGGGATGTACTCAAAAGTGAACCCCACCTACGGAAGAACGTAGGTTAGACAGGGAACACATTTGCTAAAGAGTGAACCCCACCTACGGAAGAACGTAGGTTAGACGAGGGATGTACTCAAAAGTGAACCCCACCTACGGAAGAACGTAGGTTAGACGGGGGACACATCGGCTAAAGAGCGAACCTCACCTACAGAAGAACGTAGGTTTGACGAGGGATGTACTCAAAAGCGAACCCCACCTACGGAAGAACGTAGGTTTGACGGGGGACGCATCAGCTAACACACACCCCGTTCTACAAAAACGTAGACAGAGGGGGGGCAAGTATTCAAGAGCGAACCTCACCTACGGAAGAACGTAGGTTTGACGAGGGATAAGCTCAGAAAGTGAACCTCACTCACGGATGAACGTAGGTAGACGAGGAATCGCACACAGCCTCAGTAGCAGAAAGGTAAGCAAAAGGAGGGGGCAAGTATTCAAATAATAATCCTCACCTACGGATGAACGTAGGTAAACGAGGAATCACACTCAGCCTCAGTCGCGGAAAGGCGAGCAAAAGGAGGGGGCAAGTATTCAAATAATAATCCTCACCTACGGATGAACATAGGTAGACGAGGAATCACACTCAGCCTTAGTCGCAGAAAGGCGAGCAAAAGGAGGGGCAAGTATTCAAATAATAATCCTCACCTACGGATGAACGTAGGTAGACGATGAATCACACTCAGCCTTAGTCGTAGAAAGGCGAGCAAAAGGAGGGGGCTAGTATTCAAATAATAATCCTCACCTACGGATGAACGTGGGTAGACGAGGGATCACACTCAACCCCTGTCGCAAAAAGACGAGCGAAAGAAGGGGGTCGGGCACTCTCAAAACCCGCCACAGGGAAGGGAACCCGAACATTGCTCAAAGATAGCTCAGGCAAGGCGTCAAGGTGGGCAAGCAGGGTTCCGCGAGAAAATCAGGCCAGGCAGGTGCGCAAGGAGTATGCTTCTGCTAGGACGAGCCGGACAATAGTTAGCAAAAGCGCGTGACAACCTCCGTGGAAGCATAGATACAACCTCGCAGGCGTAGAGAGGGGGGGAATACTGGTGAGAGAGGATCTCACATCCTGGGACATCACCAAAAACCCACATCCCAGCACGCAAAGAGGTGGGAATACTGATAGTACAAGGTCCAACACACAGACCATAACACTATAAGACGTATCCCAAAGTATCTAATACGCAGAGGAGGGGGGAGTACTGGTGATACAGTATCCCGAACATGGTCATAACCTACCAGAAACTAGAAGTCCGGATAGCCTAAGATGAGTTAAGGTATCTATTCTAGGGTTGGGGAGGTCCCAAGTCGAATCCTAGGAAGATCGACTTTCCTGAGGATCGACTTCCCTGGGATCGACTTCTGAATAAAGTCGATCACCAGGAAAGTCGACTCCCAGAAAGTCGATCTCTGGAAAGTCGATCTCGGGCCCCAATCTGGTCAGTTAGGCAGTTAGGCGGTTACTTCCCAATTGACCAGATTACCCCTATAAGAACCCCTATAAATAGAGGGAACCCCCCACTCATTGAAGGCAGGTCATTTGGAGTAGAAGAATTCCTAGCGAAGCAGAGCTCTGCGCACTTGAGTTCCGGTCCGGTTTCCCGCGGAGTTCCCCGCTTGGCGCTTGCTTGCGCGTCTTGGAGTACTGGTCGGGTTTCACCCCCATCAGATATCGAACATCTCGAATGTGCCCGGCATTCAGAAGTTTCGATATATCTTCGTTGGCGGCCTCCCGCCTGTCAGAGGTGAGCACTCGACGCTTTTGGCGACGAGCTGGAATAGATGAGTCGACATTAAGTTTGTGCGTCACGATTTGATGCGCAATCTGTGTCGAAGCCTCACCCTCCCAAACGAACCTGTCCTGGTGCTCCTCCAGGACAGTCACAAGCTTGGCTCTTAGGCCGGAGTCTAACCCTTTCCCTAATGCCACGTGCCCCCCTTTCAGCTGGTACATTTCAGTCTTATCTACGGGCTGCAATTTTTCCCTTTCCCCGTTGTCAGGTGGGGTGTGGACGAGCATACTGTTTAGTTTAACCAGCTGAGTTGCCTTCTTATACCCTTGTCTAGAATCCTTTTGTGATCCTTTGACAGTTGCAATGATCCCGTTGATTGGGTATCGTATACATTGGTGATAAGAGGATGCGACAGCTTTGATCCCGTGGATGAAGGGTCGTCCAAAGATGCCGTGAAAAGTAGATTCCACTTCCACCACTATGAAATGGCATGTTCGACTAACCCTTCCCTTTCGGGATCCGATGGAGACCTTCAAGTCAATAACGCCGGCCACTGGGGCGGCGACGTTAGTAAACCCGTAAATGGCTTCCTTACAAGGAGACAGATCCTCCTTTTTAAGGCCCATTTTGATGAAGGTGTCCATGTAGAGGATGTCCGCGGAACTGCCGCTGTCGACAATCATCCTCTCGACACGGGATGTTGGACTGATGTCTGCTTGGATCACGAGTGGATCCTCGTGGGGTAGCAGGACATCGTCCAGGTCCTCTTCGGAGAAGTCGGTGGACTTCTCTTCCCGAGCCCTTTTCCCATTGTCGCGAGGTGTAGACTGTGACATCAACACCTTCCGGGAGTAACCTCTGTTCTGACCAACGGATCCACCACCAAATATCATATTGATGGTTTTCCGTTGGCGGTCCTCGCTATTGTCGCTGTCCGGCGAAGGAGAGCGTGGACGCTTCCCCTTCGGGTCAGATTTACAACCGTCTCGTCCTCGGGGTCCCTTGACGAAGTTGCCAAGTTCACCCTTTGAGACCAGCTGCTCGACGTAGATCGAGAACTCCCTGAAGTGGTCGGTGAGGTGGTCGTGGTCCTTGTGAAATTTACAGAACCTTCCACCCTTTTTGCGACTACTTTTGGTTGCAGGGTCTAGAGTACGGGCAGGAGGTAGATCTGCCCGATTTTTGAGTTTCTCAAACAGTTCGCCTTTGTTGTATGTCAGAAGGGTCCACTCCTTCCATGGTTGGGATGGACCCTTTGGCGACTGTTTGGTGGTTGTTTGATACACTTTATTGTCATGCTTGGGCTTCCATTCCTTTTTGTAGGAGCTAGCCGCATTGTCAGTGTATTTGTTCGAAGAGCCTCGGAAACTGTTTTTTCCGCCGTAGCTCTTTTTCTCGAACTTTGGTTTTTTGAAGCTAGTGTTCTCAAGTTCCACTAACTTGTTCTCATTCTGCTCTTCCACCTCAATAAACAATTGGGCTTGCTGGAAGAGGTCAGGTAGAGTCTCCACCTTATGGAGAGTGAGATGCTGGGCCAGAGGGGAGTAGGGTACTAACCCATTTGTGTATCCCGCTATGGCCAGACTTGGGATTAAATCTCTCACTTCTGTCATCATTGAAGTGAACTTGATAGTGTAATCCCTCAACGACAGCTTGTTCTGTCGTAGTGCCAGCAGTGCGTTGGCACTGTGTTTGATCCTAATCATCCCCACGTGTTGGGCGATGAATTTGGATGAGAGGTCTGTAAAGCTGGAGATTGACTCAGCTAGTAGACCGGAGAACCATCGATAGGCACTGCCCTTGAGAGTGCCAGGGAATGCCCGGCAAAACAGTGCGTTATCGGTGGTTTGCGGTTCCAAGACACTAAGGTAGAGGTTGATGTGATCTCTTGGATCACCCGAACCATCGTACGCTTTTATCCTTGGTACCCGCCAGGTTTGCGGAAAAGATATCTTCAAAAGGTCCTCTCGAAAAGGGGCACTTTTGATTCTCAGAAATTCCATCGGACCGCTGGCGGCTGGATTGCCTGCCAACTTCCGACGAAGGTCTTCCACAAACTGTGTTGTAAGAGTCTTTTCAGTGTGACTCTTACTAGGTTCAGCCTTTGATTTTGGAGGCTCTGGACCATCCTTAATTTTCTCCCCAGATGGAGAATTATGAGAGGCCGATTCACCCGCTCCTTCACGGGCAACGGTCCTCTGGCTCCTCGCTTTCTCGAGGTTGTTGACCCTTTGTTCCATGTTATCCATGAATTTGACCAACCTCTCTTCTAAAGCGGGAGGGATGGATGTTTGAGGGCGCAGACTGGCTTGAGGCTCCTCAGGCATTTTCTGCCTGTTTTCTTGAGGAGGGTCAGTCTGAGCCCTGTCAGCTTTGGTCCTCAGATGGTAGTCGTGCTTTTGCCTTTCGGAGGTCATTGTAGACAAAAGTGTGTTCCAACTAGAGCGCAAGTGCTTGCTAGAACTAACCCGAGAGAAAGAACCAAGTGGAGTCGGCGATTCACTATGGGTGTCGGCGATTCACAAAGGTGGAATCGACGACGTACACTAGTGGAATCGGTGACTGCTTTAGGTAGCTCTTCTTTCGAGTCTGGCCGTGGACAACACTCTTAGCTAGCAGAATAACTCGCAATCGGCGATTCACTAGGTGGAATCGGCGATTGCCTGTGTGAATCGGAGATTCCTTGACACAAAGTTAGCGACTCACCCTAAGGGAATCGAGCTAAGCTTTGCGAAGAAGCACGGGCGGGCCCACACCATTATGGCACCCTTCAATAGGATACCATAATGGGTGATGAAGCACAGAATCTGCTACCAGTAGGCTCGCGGGGTTGCGAGGAGGGCCGGAGGCTTTGGAGTCCACGACGCGCGCTCTACGTCAATGTACCTGCAGAAGTGGGGGGGAATCGGCGACTCACTTGGGAGTAGGCGATTCAGGCTCCTAGATGCTCTAGTGTGGAGTGTGAGTCAAGTGAAGAAGATATGAATGGAGGACACCCCTAGGACCCCTTTTATAGAGTCCTAGAGGCGTTTCCATTCAATTGAGTGGGGCCCACCCCATTATGGTATCCTATTGAAGGGTGCCATAATGGTGTGAGCCCGCTCGCGTAACGGCTGGGAGTCGGCGACTCAGGTGTGGGAGTCGCCGATCCAGAGGTGGAGTCGCCGATTCCTTGGAGGCCTAGTCCTCGGTCTACCAGACCCGAGTTCCCTGGCCGGAATCGGCGATACACCTTTGGAGTCGGCGACTTGGTAGTCCCAGTCGGCGACTCCCAAGTGTTGCCTTGGGCTCTTGACGTAGACACGTGCTCCGCACCGTGGAAGCCTTCCGGGGGTCCGTCATATAGCGACGGAACCCTATTCCTTGTTTGAAGAGCGTTGCTGGGAGTGACTGACGTAATCAGGCATGTCTCACCAACGTCAGTCACCTCCAGCAAGGCCCTTCAAGAAGGACTAGGGTTCTGTCACTTTATGCCGGACCCCCGGAGAGCTCCACCGTTGCGGAACAAGTGTCTACGACAAGTCCTCAAGTCAACACATGGGAATCTCCGACTGGGACTACCAAGTCGCCGAGTCCAGTAGGGAATCACTGAGTTGAGACCGAGTTAGTCAGTTCTGCTAGACTGACGACTTCGCTCCTTGGACTCACCGATTCCACTCCTGGATCGACGACTCCCATACCTGAGTCGTCGATTCCCAGGCGTAACTTGTGGCTGACCCACACCATTATGACACCTTTAACCGGGCGCCATAATGGTGTGGGCCCGGCGCATTGATTGGAAAACGCCCCAAGGATCCTATAAAAGAGGTCCTTTGGGTCCTTCCAAACCATCATCTTGACACCTTCTATTCCCCACTCAACAAGAGCACACTAGGAACCCGAATCGCCTACTCCCACATCTGAGTCGTCGATTCTCCTCCTCTGCAGGTATTTGACGTAGAGCGCGCGTCATGGACTCCAAACCCCGCGAGCCCCCTAGTAGCAGATTACGTGCTTCATCAGCTGGTGTCGTCTGTGGGACTATCGAACCACGATATCCCGTCGTAATCGTGAAATTTTCTTCGCAAAGTCCGACTTGATCTCCCTTGAGAGATCGCTGACTTTGTCATAAGGAATCGCCGATTCGAAACCTGGAATCGCCTACTACTCCTAGGGAGTCGCCGATTCAGGGAATATTCTGCTAGCTAAGAGTGCTGGCCACAGATCGGCTCAAAAGAAAAGTTACCTAAGTCTACTCGCCGACTCCACCTAGGAAGTCACCGATTCCACTTGGTTTTCTTTCGGGCTAGTTAGGTAAGATCCTTGTGCTTCGGTTGAAACCCGTTTTTGTTGCTAATGGCTTCCGAAAAATAAAAGCACGATTACTCTTCGAGAAGAAAGGGTAAAACCCCAATAGTCCCTGAAGAGGAACAAACTGAGCCCCCTCAGCCTAACATGCCATTGTTGCCAGAGAGGCTCGAGGAAGCTCAACCTAATATACCCTCTCAGGAACACTCAACTCTTCCCACGCTGGAAGAGAAGTTGAATAACTTCATGGGTAACATAGAGAAAAGAGTTAACAACCTCGAGAAAGCGAGAAGTCATAAGACCATTATCCGCGAAGGAGCGGGTGGATCTGGGTCTTACTATTCTCCATCTGCGGAGAAAAAGAAAAAAGGTCCCCCCCTTCAGTCAAAGGTTGGACCTAATATGAGTCGCACTGAAAAGACTCTTACCACACGGTTCGTGGAAGATCTTCATCGGAAACTGGCCGACGACCCAATTGTTGGCAGCCCGATCGAGTTCTTGAGGATCAAAAGTGCTCCTTTTCACGAGGACCTTTTGAAAGGATCCTTTCCACCAACCTGGAGGATCTCCAGGATTGAGCCGTATGATGGTTCGAGTGATCCAAAAGATCACATCAATCATGGAGGGACTTCACCCCGCTAACAATCAACAAAGGCGAGCTGTTTGAGAAACTAATGAACCAAATGGATATGCCCACTCCCCGTTCTTTAGACCCTCCAACCAAAGGTAGCCGTAAGAAAGGTGGAAAATACTGCAAATTCTACAAGGACAACGGTCACCTGACTGACCATTGCAGGGAGTTCTCGGGCTTTGTCGAGCAATTGATCTCGAAGGGAGAACTTGGCAACTTTGTCAAGGGACCCCGAGAACGGGACAATTGCAAATCTGACACGAAGGGGAAGCGTCCATGCTCTCCTTTGCCAGATAGCGACAGCAGCGAGAACTTCCAACGGAAAACCATCAATATGATATTTGGTGGTGGCTCCGTTTGCCAGAATAGGGGATACGCCCAGAAGGTGCTGATGTCACAGTCAACACCTCGAGACAACGGAAAATGGGCCCGCAAGGAGAAGTCAATATACTTCTCCGAAGATGACCTGGACAATGTCCTGCAACCTCACGAGGATCCACTTGTGATCCAAGCAGACATCGGTCCCAATTCCTGAGTTGAGAGGAAGATTGTCGACAGCGGCAGTTCTGCAGACATCCTCTACATGGACACTTTCATCAAGATGTGCCTTAAGAGGGAGGATCTATGATGAAGCACGAAATCTGCTACCAATGGGCTCGCGGGGTTGCGAGGAGGGCCGGAGGCTTTGGAGTCCATGATGTGCGCTCTACATCAAATACCTGCAGAAGTAGAGGGGAATTTGCGACTCATGTGGGAGTCGGCGATTCGGGCTCCTTGGTTGCTCTAGTGTGGAGTGTGAGTAGTCAAGTATGAATGATGTTGGAGGACACCCCTAGGACCCCTTTTATAGGGTCCTGGGGGCGTTTCCCCATTCATTAGCGTGGGGCCCACTCCATTATGGTGCCCAGTTAAGGGTGCCATAATGACGTGGGCCCTCCCAAGTAACGCCTGAGAATCGGCGACTCAGGTATGGGAGTTGTCGATTCAGAGCTGGAGTCGCTGACTCCCTTGTGGTCAGGTCCTCGGTCTACCAGACCCAAGTGCCCTGTCTGGAGTCGGCGATTCACCCCTGGAATCGGCGACTTGGTAGTCCCAGTCGGCGATTCTCAGGTGTTGCCTTGAGTACTTGACGTAGACACTTACACCGCACTGTGGATGCCTTCCGGAGGTCCGACGTAAAGCGACGGAACCCTAGTCCTTGTTGAGGGGCATTGCTGGGAGTGACTGACGTAATCAGGCATGTTTCACCAATCTATCTCCCTGCAAGGAGGCTATCTACGGGTTCACTAACATCGCCGCCCCAGTGGCCGGTGTTATTGATCTGAAAGTCTCCATTGGTTCCCGGCGAGGGAGGGTTAGTCGGACTAGTCGTTTTATAGTGGTAGAAGTAGAATCCACTTTTCACGGTATTTTTGGACGACCCTTTATCCAAGGGATCAAGGCAGTCCCGTCTTCTTATCACCAGTGCATACGATACCCAGTCAAAGGGCAACCCAGCTGACCAAACTGAACAACATGCTCGTCCATGCCCCACCCGACATTGGGGAGAGGGAGAAATTACAACCTGTGGACGAGACTGAAATATTCCAGCTGGAGGCGGGACATGTGGCATTAGATAAGGGGCTATCCTCTGACCTAAGGGCCAAGCTTGTGACTATTCTGGAGGAGCACCAGGACAGGTTTGTTTGGGAGGGTGAGGCACCGACACAGATTACGCGTTAAATCGTGACGCACAAACTCAATATCGACCCATCCATTCCACCTTGACGCCAAAAGCGTCGAGTACTCACTGCTGACAAGCGGGAAGCAGCCAACGAGGAGATATCCAAGCTTCTGAATGCTGGACACATTCGGGAAGTTTGATATCCAACTTGGCTGGCCAACCCCGTCCTTGTCAAGAAACCCAATGACAGGTGGTGCATGTGAATTGATTTCACTAATCTCAATAAACCATACCCCAAGGATAGTTACCCGCTCCCATCTATCGATGAACTAGTCGATGGAGCATCTAGTAACGAACTCCTCTCTATGATGGATGCCCACTCAGGATACAACCAGATCCTGATGCACGAGCCTGATGAAGAAAAAACATCCTTTATCAGGGACTCAGGAATATTCTGTTATAGAGTGATGCCATTCGGTTTAAGGAATGCTGGTGCTACATTCCAATGCTTAATGGATAAGGTTTTCGCGGACCAGATCATGAGAATGAGGACCCCCCAAGGGCCCCTTTTATAGGGTCCTTGGGGCGTTTCTCATTAATTATCCGTGGGGCCCACGCCATTATGGTGCCCTAATGAAGGCGCCATAATGACGCGGGCCAAGTCAAGTAACAGCTGGAAGTCGGCGACTCGAGGTGAAGCCATCGATGCCCCATGAGCCAGGTTGGCAGTCTTCCAGAATTGGCCAATCAGGCCTGGAATCGGTGGCTCACCTCTGGAGTCGGCGACTTGGTAGTCCCAGTCGGCGATTCCCAGTGTTGACTTGAGTACTTGACGTAGATACTTTCCCGTAACCGTGGAGCTCTCCGGGGGTCCGGCATAAAGCGACGGAACCCTAGTCCTTGTTGAAGGGTGTTGCTGGGAGTGACTGACGTAATCAGGCATGTCTCACCACTTTACAAAGTGGGTCGAGGCTCAGGCTCTAGCGAAAATCACTCAAGATGCGGCAGTCAAGTTCATCTACCGCTCCATAGTCTGCCGATTCAGAGTTCCCCAACACATTATCACAGACATTAGCACTCAATTCACATGGGAAATTTTTTCAAGAATGTGCGAGGATCTGGGCATAAAACTCCACTTTGCTTTCGTCTACCAACCTCAGGCAAACGGACAAGTGGAAGTAACCAATAAGGCCATCGTACAAGGATTGAAAAAGAAAATTGAATCAGCAAAAGGGGCATGGGCAGACAAGTTGTGCGAAATCCTTTGGGCATATCGCATAACTAGTAAACACCCCACGGGCAACACCCCCTTCGCTATGACTTATGGAGTGGCTGCCGTCATACCAATCGAGATGAGTATACCAACGTACAGAGTCTCGAAGTACGTTAGTCACTCCCAGCAACCCCTTTAACAAAGACTAGGGTTCCGTCGCTTTATGCCGGTCCCCCGGAGAGCTCCACGGTGCGGAACAAGTATCTACGTCAAGTCCTCAAGTCAACACATGGGAATCGCTGACTGGGACTACCAAGTCGCCGAGTCCAGTGGGGAATCGCTGAGTTGAGACCAAGTTAGTCAGTTCTGGTGGACTGACGACCTCGCTCCTTGGACTCACCGATTCCACCCCTGGATCGACGACTCCCATACCTGAGTCGTCGATTCTCAGGTATTACTTGTGGCTGGCCCACACCATTATGGCACCTTTAACCAGGCGCCATAATGGTGTGGGCCCAGCGCATTGATTGGAAAATTGCCCTAGGACCCTATAAAAGGGGTTCCAACCCATCATCTTGAGACCTTCTATTCCCCACTCAACCAGAGCACACTAGAAGCCTGAATCGCCTACTCCCATATCTGAGTCGTCGATTCCCCTCCTCTAAAGGTATTTGACGCAGAGCGCGCGTCGTGGACTCCAAAGCCTCCGGCCTTCCTCGTAACCCCACGAGCCCCCTGGTATCACGTGCTTCATCACTTCGTATCAATCCAATTATAACTAAAATAATAAACAAAGTTGCCAACAAATGTTGTCAATCCAACAATTAAAGCCTTCTTTTTACCCTATGATCCAAATTTTGGTGGCCGATTGTTGACTATGGGTATTGATGAAGCACTGAATCTTCTACTAGGGCTCGCGGTGATGCGAGGTGATGCCGGAGGCTCTGGAGTCCACGACGCGCGCTCTACGTCAAATACCTGCAAGTAGAAACTAGGCGAGTTTCTTAGTGATGCTCTGGTGAGAGTGGAACTTGTGTTGTGCCTTTGAGTGTCCCCTTGGGACCCTTTTTATAGGGTCTCGGAGGGCGCAATCAAAGGCGGACATCGCGCCTATGGTCATATATGGTAACATTTATGACGTTGGCTGGCAGCGAGTAACGGTCGTAAGTCGGCGATTCAGGTATGGAAGTCGCCTAGTTAGGGCTAACTCGCCGAGTTTTCAAGGGCGAGATGTGCAGTCTACCATACTGCCGATCTTGGTCCTAACTCGGCGACTTATCCCTAATGTCGGCGACTTGGTAATCCAACCGACGACTTACGGGCTAACTCGGCGATCTGGACTATGAACGTGTTCCGCACCGTGGGAGCACTCCGGGGGTCCGGCCAAAGCGACGGAACCCTAGTCCTTGTTGAAAGGCGTTGCTGGGAGTGACTGTCGTAATCAGGCATGTCTCACCAGGTATAAAATCTGCGGAGATACATATAATTACATGTATCATCAATATATAGTCAGGTTTGAAAGAAATATATATATATATATAGGGTGCATTTTTGATGCGGTTCTTGCACCCTACAGATGTCGTGTGGATGATCAATCTAGCCATTTATCAGCGTCGAAATTTGCTAGCCGTTCGTCAAATTTTTCCCTCACCAGGTATGATCGGAGTCCCATCGCCATACCACGGCACTGTAGGCGGTCATGCTTCGTGGTTCCGCGCTGTCCTCGATGCGGTACGACGTCAGCACCGTACGTAGTACACAGAGTCCCATCGGAGGAACTGGAATTGCGGAATGGAACCGCGATTCCATCGTCAGCAAAATTTCAATCCCCCTCCAATATTCAACCCGATTATCCGATTAAATTGACTTAACATGGCGGATATCCGCCATGTTAAGTATTCGGGGAGTCGGGCGGACTTTCACTTAAGTCTGGGCGAAACTTAAGTGTACTTACATGGCGGAAATCCGCCATGTAAGAGTTGGGGTTTAATAAAAACTCCAAATCCAGACTGACCGCAACCATTCGCAAAATTCGCAAAACCTTCCCCCTCTCCCTCTACCGACTGCCGACTCCTGATTGCTCGCCGCCGCTCGCTCCCGCCGTTCGGTCTCGCCTCGCCTTGTCGTGCGCTGCCTCTCGTCTCGCCTCGCCAAAGGTATAAAACCCTCTCCCTCTGTTTTGATTATTTCTTTGTTTGATCCTTATCTATCTCTATCTATTTGTTTGTAAATTTATCTATTTTTATGTTTATCTATCAATTTATGTGTATGGTTTATTTATCTATGTAATTTGTGTTTTTTTATCAATATATGATGATGAAATGTATGGTTTAGTTGATGTTGATGAAATGATATTTTGCTGTTTTGATTTGTTGTTTGAAATAAAATGATATTGTAAATGTATGGTTTATTAATTTGCTGTTTGGATTTGTGTATTTTGTGTATGGATTTGATAGATATGTTGTTTGGAATATGTTGTATATGTTGATAGATATGTTGTTTGGAATATGTTTGGAATAGATTTGATAGACACTATTAATTTACTCTTTTATATGTTGTTGGAATTTATACTTAGAAAAATTAGTAAGAGTTTAGGTTTTTAAGGGTTAGTGTTAATTAAAATTTAAGAGTATTGTTGTATGAGTTAATTTACTGTTTGTATACTTAGTAAATTAGTAGATTAATTTACTAAGTAGTTTTAAATTTTGTTTGAAGCAAAAGTAGTTAAATTTTGTAAAAATCCCAATTTTTTAAACGATACCAATGTTTTTTGTCTTACAATTATTTAATTATTTTTATTATATAATTAAAATAACAATGTAAATAATAATTTAATTAAATGTATTTAAATACTTTAAATAATTTGTTAATTAAATGTTTTTAAATAATAGAAATAAAAAATGAATTATATAATTAATTACTATCTGTTTTTAAATAATTTAAAAATAAATTTAAAAAATAAATTATTTGCTGATTTAAAATAATTTAAAAAATAATTTCATAATATAATTAATTTACTGTTTTATAAAAAAATAAAATAATAATGAATTATATAATTATTTTTTTATTGTTTTAAATAAATTGAAAAGATAATTTAATTATATATGTAATAATTTATTGTTATTTATTGTTTTAATGTAATTAATTATTTGCATGAAATTAATTTGTTTTAATTATTTTCTGTATTTCAATAATTTAATAAATAATTGAAATAATTAATTAATTTATATTTTTAAATAATTTAAAAATTATGTGAAATAATTATTGTATTTTTTATTTGTTCTAGGTTTTCTCATATCGAGATTTCGTAAGTTTTGGATTGAAGTAAAAGCTAATTTGCGGTAATAATTAAATAATTCTATTTAATCAACTTATTTTTAAATTATTTAATTTATTGAAAAAATAAATTATTAAATATCAATTTAATTATCAATTGAAATAATAATTAGTATAGTATTAATTGATTAAGAATTATTAAATATTAAATAATTTGCATGAAATTATTTTGCATGAAATAAATTAGTTAATAATGAAAATTTTGCATGAAATAATATTTGATCATTTTAATTTGAAATTATTTAATTAATTGTAATACAATTGAATTAATTTGCATGAAATTATAAATTTGTTAATTAATTCACTACAAAAAAAAAGTAGGCAGTTAGGACGAGCAAAGTTAATAGAATTTCCGTTAACTTTGGTCCGTTACAAAATTTCCGTTACAAATGCTTAAATCCGTTACAAATACTCTCAAGTTAAAGTTAACGGAATGAAAATCCGTTACAAATTTTTTTAGGTATTTGTAACGGAAATTTCGTTACAAATTGTTACAAATACCTAAAAATTTCAAAATGCATAAATTCCATAATACATATAAATTCCAGTATTAATCATAGTTCCTGTAAATTTTAAAATGCATATATTTGTAAATATTTTTTCCTGTAAAAATCATATAACATTCATAATTTACATTCAATATTATTCACTAAATTCATTTAACAGTAATGATTAAAATCATATAACATTCAACAAATATAACATCTTGTCCCTAACACAACATTAATTCATGATTTAATATCTAAAATTGAAAGAGAATTCATAAGGAGCTGAACAAGAGGAGTTGGAGTCGGAACTTAAGGAGTATTGCTATCTTTCCCTTCTAGCACCATCATTGAATCCTTATTCTGGAACAGTTGACAATTTAGTATAGACTGAAATAGAAAATAATTTTAAATTAAAAAGATTTATTAGTAAAAACGCCATTGATATTTGATAAAATATTAAAAAAAAATGATATTCATCCAAAACAGCATCTTATGGATCATGAATGAGTGATGAGTTCATGAAAAGACCATAAATGACATGTTAATGAGAACATGTAAATAATAAAAAATCGATCTAAAATATTATTATGATTTATGAGAGTTTCTGGGTCAGAATTAATCTGCCCCATTCAGATCTCAGGTGAATCCAGTTTCTGGCAGAGGCCAATGCTGGCTGGATTCAAGATAGTTCCATATCAACGTCGATTCCAAGCAGTTTGATAATTTAAAGGGGTTTAGATATAATGTAGACACTTGTTTTTATGTTTTTGTTTCTAAGTTATTACGTAGATAATTGTTGGTGAAAACTGACAATATGTAGAATTACTATCTGGAATGCACCAACGTGTAGAGGTGTTGGTCAAGACCCCTTGAACACCCCCAACACTCTAGCAATCATATTATGGTTTATGAATACAACAAAGTTACAAAACATGGACGTGTTAATGTTTATACTAATTATCGCTAATTGCAATACATTTCCTGATTTAAAAAATCCATGAGATTTGACCAATTTTTCATATAATTTAAAAATTAATACATCCATCTACATTAATCATTTGATCTTCTTTTAAATATCATGTAAAAATGTAAAACGTCCTATCAGTTTGTATCAAACAGCTTACAAAATCAAAAACTTCATCTACAGAGCATTTTCTATGATTACAAAGAGAGATAAGTACAAACTTCCACTGTTATATTGTTACTACTTCTATGTAAATCGTGACAATTATCAGTTCAAAGAAATGAAGAATGTCAGCTTAAGTCCTTTAGTACTTAAGTGTATCTCTTGATGTTTTTTTGTGTGTATTACACTATTACTGATGATTTACTGTATTACACAGATCTCAGGGATGATGTCATATATTATTTAGATTTAAAAAGATCCCAAAACCAAACATAAGCCCTAATGTAAGCATATGCAAAAGCTTGATTTTGGATAATATCTAGTTTAATTCATTTCATATAAACATAAGATTGACATCTTAAACCTAGAATATAACAAAAAATTGATAAGCATTATGTCATAAATAAATATTATTATTGTTATTACGTACCTTTTGAGGATCAATACCCAACAATGCACCTAGCTCTTCAAAGCTGAAGGAATCAATGAATATTAATTCAAATATTTAGCTAAATAATACTAGGTAATGTGCCTAAGGATTCAAAATAAAATAAAAGACAATCAATAGCAAATCTAAAACTAAGAAACATCCTGGAATCCTAAGTATAAAAAGAATAAAACCTTATATTTGTATATAGTTTGCTGGCACTCAGAAGATTGTGCTCAATCATAGCACGATCAAGCACTGTAAAATTATCTGGCAATAGAGCTTTCTAACAAAAAGGATAAAAGTAATAGATGAGAATCATAAAAGTTGATAAAAAAAATGAAATTTAAATAATTTTCAGTTTCCTGTACCTGGTGTGCTTTCAACTCTTCAGAAAATGCATTGATTTCTGGTTTTCTCAATATTCTCTCCAGATAAACCTAACCATTTATGTTTAATAGTATAATATATTATTTATTTAAATAAATAAATAGATAAATAAGTGAAATTGAACAAGTCATTTGCTGCACAATATTTTAGACTAAATCTTTTGCAATATTGGGTAGATCTTTAATTTTGAGCACCTTTCATCTTGAGAAAAAACATATGATTTGACTAGAACATGTAAATATGAAAGCCCCAATGAATCAAAGACATACTGCATTCTTTGCCAAGAATAGAGCTGGAACTTTGTAAGTTTCAAACATGAGTTCTGCAGCCCTGTCACGAATAGAGAATGTTAGATCAAAAGGATGAGAGTGGAAGATGGCGAGTGGAAAAAAACAAATAGAAAAAGAAAAATGTTTGAAAACGAGATTGGGGGAAGAGAATGGAGGAAATAACAAATAGAAGTCCGACTGGAGTTACCTCGACTTGCCGGAGTACTGGAGTTACCTCGACGCGCCGGACTGGAGTTACCTCAACGCCACTGAAATGTTGGTGTAGTTGACCGAGAACGCCGTTGGTGGTTGATCGAGAAATGTTTGTGGTTGAGAACGAGATTGGGGGATAGAGATTGGAGGAAATGATATTGGGGGGAATGAGATTGGAGGGAATGAAAAAAAATGAGGGAAATGATATTGGGGAAAATGATATTGGGGAAAATGAAATAGGGGGAATGAAATAGTTAAAGGGGGGGGGGAATGAAAATTATTAAATAATTGCTATTTGTAACGGAATATCCGTTAAAAATAGTTAAAAAATCCGTTACAATATATAAGTCCATCTTGATATCTAGTATTTGTAACGGAAACAGCAAAGTTAACGGAAATTCCGTTACAAATTCCGTTAACTTTGATAATAAGTATTTGTAACGGAAATTCCATTAACTTTGCTTCGTCCGAACTGCCTACTTTTTTTTGTAGTTAGTAATTATTAAATTGAATTAATAATGATTAATTTGAATGAAATTATAGAAATCTTAATGAATAATAATTAAATCGATTAATTTTAATTATTTTAAATTGAAATAATAATCATTAATTTGCCATGAAATTAAATTTGATAATTAATAAAATTATTATTTGTTTAAAAATGAATGATTATTTAATTAATTATTGTTTAATAAGTAATTAATTTTTTTTTTTTAGATTTTAAAAATGTCACGTAGGGTGAAGCAATTACCTCGTAAGAGAACTCTACCACCAAATCCCCAAGATGCTTTCCGATTTTATCTCCCGGTTCATCCTACACCGGCACCTGTACGTCCAGCACCGGCACCTGTTCGTCCAGCACCGGTCCCTCCCGCACCGCCGGCACCTGTTCGTCCAGCACCGGCCCTTCCAGTTCCGCAACCAGCATCTCGGAAGAAAGTTGTTTTATGAAACGGATTCAGAATAGTTAATTAGACATTTAATTAGCTAGATTTTCCAAAAAAAATTGAACTTAATATTAATTGAACTATAATATTGCAATAGTCAATTAAGTTTTATCTAATTAATTATAATTTGATAAAAATTAAATTTTTTAGGATAATGTCGAACTTTATGAAAGTACCCGATAAAGCTTGGATTAGTTTAGATCGGTTTTCGAAAGAATACGGTGAAGGGTTAACAACTTTCTCTAATTTCGCCCTTTCAAATTCGACTCACCCAGAAGGTTATTTCCTTGTCCATGCTCGTCCTGCACGAATAGTGAAGTGATTCCAATAAAGGAGATGAGGAAGCATGTTTTCATAAATGGTTGGTCGAAACATTACGACGTTTGGACGCGTCACAAAGAGTTACCGAGTAGATATGGTGAGAAAAAAGTGAAACGACAAGAGACAGTGCCTGAAACTGGTAACGATATGATTGGATTAGTTCATGCGGTTTACGGAGAACACACTACAAAAAAAAGTAGGCAGTTAGGACGAGCAAAGTTAACGGAATTTCCGTTACAAATACTATTTTTAACGGAAATTCCGTTAACTTTAGTCCGAGACAAAATTTCCGTTAAAAATACCAAAATCCGTTACAAATACTCTGAAGTTAAAGTTAACAGAATGAAAAATCCGTTACAAAATTTTTAGGTATTTGTAACGGAAATTCCGTTACAAATTCCGTTACAAATAAGGAAAAAAAATTTGTAACGGAAACTTTTTTTTTTGCAAAAAAAAATTCCAGAATTCCAGTGCTACTGGAATTCCAGAATTCCTGTAAATTCATGCAATTAATATTAATTCCTGTAAATTCATTCAATTAATATTAATTCCTGTAAATTCATTCAATATTCAACAAATATTCAATACATATAAACAACATTCAACATTCAAGAAAAGTAACATTCAACAAAATTAACATTCAACAAAACTAACACTCAAGAAAACTAACATTCGACAAAAATAACATGAAAGACCTATTTCGATGGAGGAGTTTGATATCTTTGATCGCTCTGACCTGCATTAATACTTCTATCTTGCAACGAT
>LFYR01001877.1:0-23354 GCA_001185155.1 Zostera marina
ACATTAGCCCATCCGGATGATCCGGGCGGCCCCATCAGCCCTACGGACATTTGGTCCAGGCCCACCAGGACGGCTGGAAGGACCCATTAGCTTGAGCAGTTAACATCCCAAGGGAGGCATCCCAAGTATATCAGATACCGAACTCGTTAGGAAATTGTATAAATACCCCTAGGGGTGAAGTGTAAGGGGGGGGATCACTTGTAATACATTAGGAATACACTTGTAATATACTGGTGATTATACGATAATAGAGAGGATCGTCCACCTTTCTAGTGTGATACGATCAGAGCTCTAGTAGGCTCTTTGCAGTACCCTATGTCATAAACAAGACCAGATCTAACCTATGTCATAAAACAGGTAGCTAAGTTTATACATGAACCAAGGACAGAACACCTAATAGCTACTAAGAAGATTTTAAGATACATAAAGGGAACCCTAAGTAATGGATTACATTTCAGAAAAATATCACAATAGAATAAGATAATAGGATACTGCGATGCTGATTTTGTTGGAGACTTAGACTCCAGAAAATTAACAACTGGTCTTTGTGTTTTTATTGAAGGAAACCTGGTAACTTGGATCTCAAAGAAAAAAGATACTCTTTCACGATCAAGTGCAGAAGCTGAATACCGAGCTTTAGCAGATCTGGCAGCAGAAATTAGGTGGACAAGTTTCATATGCAAAGATCTTAAATATTGTCCAATTTATAATGTACCTTAACATTATTGTGATAATATATCTTCTATATTCATGGTTGAAATTCCGGTTATTAAACAAAAATCAAAATACACAGTCATTCGAGAATTAATAACCAAATTAAAGGACACACAAAATTGGCAGATCTATTTACTAAAACTGTATCATATGATGTTTTTAAGAATCATCTTTGAAATTCAGATGTCATTTGTCAAGGTAAGGTTTAAAAAAAATCCAGGACTACTCTAACTTGGCAATTTTGTTGTTGTTGTACTATAGCTCCGTCCGAAGACGTTTATAACTCGATCTGCGTAGCTGCGATTGCATCAATCCTTCTAGCCAATGTCTGATTGTTGGCCTCCTCAGTGGGTTGATCTTCTTCCGTCATGAGTTTGTCGTTTGAAAGCACCAACTGTCATATATGCTCTCTGATCAACTCTCGTCGGAGAGACATTACTTATGGCTCTAATTAAGATATCAGAAACGAAAAAGAAAAATTAGACGAGCTACCTGTGCTGCGGTAAACTTGAAATGATGAGCCAAAAAACTTAGATTTCAATGGTGGCGAAGATAATATATACAGAAGAATTCAATCCGGAGCGTCTATTATCTAGGATTAATTGTGGCCGTCCATTCATTTGTCATAATAGTGAATGACACTTTTATAAAGTTTCATAACTCAACATCACATAACCCGTTTTTTATTATCAAACGGATCGTAGGCAGTGTCTAACCCGTTTAAATGAAGGTCGAATTATAAAATGGAGGTCTTCCAAACTTTATAGGAGAATTAGGGAGTGAAAAATGTAATTTTTTATTATTACCATTTTACCATAATTCTTACTTTTTACTCGTCCGTTCTTGTCGTTAAAATATGATAAAAAAAGATATACATAAATAAATCACAGTAATAGGAAGAAGAAAAAGATGGAAAGGAAGAAACAGAGGAAGAAGGTGGCGGAGGGTCCGGCTGCCCCACCTCCGATCACTGGCGGAACTTTAACTACGCTCCAATTCATGTTATACCGATGTTTGAAATAATTTGTCACAATACCCATAAACGATCGGTACGTGATCGCAGTCTCGCTGCTGGCTTCCACAGGGTCGTCATTGACAAGGCCATTTAAGTACACCGATATCGATTCATACGGCCGTAACGGCGTCCCGGGGCGTGAATTGACGAAGTTTATAACTCTCTGGTTATACTCGCCTGACATAAAATCGTTCTCCTCTGTTGTCAGTCCGTCAATATCCGGATTCCAATTAGGCCAACCGGTGCCAGTGATTTCCAACCCCATATTCCCATACCCTGCTTTAGCCAATGCCGAGAATGTTGAGTCGATCATCATATCGAGGACTGAGGCGTAGCGGAGTCCGGTTGCCGGATCAATGTAGATGCTTTCGTCTTTCACGTCTACCTCAAACATCGTATATTTAATGTTCGCCTCAGCTACCTTCCCCGCCTTGTAGATCTCGTATGGGTATAACTCAATCTGAAATGGCGTGTTGGTTCGGTTGAGGATCTTCAGAGCGGTTGTGATCTCCGACAGGTACTTGGGTGAGAAAGTAGAAGCCGACGGAGGGAAAACACCGTCGATCATATCGTAGGAATGCGACGTGCTAACCACCACACCAGGGAGACCTAATCCTTCGAGAGATTCCCGGACGTTCTCGACCCCTTTGAGTACCGTCTTTATCAACTTCGGCTTCTTGACTATGATCTCATCACCTATGCTGATTGATGAGATGTTGACGCTACGGCCGGAGGAGGCGATGAGATTCCTGACGTAGTCACACGCGGCTGTCTTGTTGGTTCCGATTAAGGTTAGGGTGTCCTCGTCTTCGACGCTGAGGCTTACGATTACTCCGCTTCCGATGAGGGAGGAGATGAATTCGGTAGTTGGGTCGATGACCCGGACACGGGGGATTTTCATCATGTTGATGAGTTCTATCGTTTTGCCTTGTTCTATGTAGTGGTTTGTTGCTCTTAATGAAACTCCGACGAGGCCTTGGCCAGTGGATGGCCGGAACAGAAAGAGGAGGGAGACGGCGAGACAGAGAAATATTTCCATTTTCTTGCTCCGGCAATTTGTTTACCGACGTCTCTCATTATTATCTTCTCCGTTCAATCAACAACCACACCCACCTAATCTTGTCTATATTAAGGAGACAACTAAATTTAAAGCCATTTAAAAAAAAACATAACAATTAACAAACTATATAACTAAATAGAAAAAAATAACAAAGAAGATTGGTTCATTGATCTCAAAAACTATTAAGGTTTCTTAGATCAAGGTTCAAATTTTACTTTTACATTTTCACTTAAATTTATCGATGATATATTATGTGGCTCTGACATATCATCCGAAGGTTGATAGCTCTACATCTGTGGAGACTGAAGAGGTAACTTTTGTTATATATAAAAAAAAAAACTAAATAAAAAGCATGGGTTTATTGGTAAATAAAATACATCTTTAAGTTTTACAAAAAATATCAGTTTCAACTTATTGAGTTCTCAAATGTGAACTTAATTTCAACCTTCCATTTATTTATCTTTAATCCTCACCCTTGCTTCTCAATCTGTTACAACCGGTATTCCCCTCTCTCATCTTGTACCCTTTTCTTCATTTTTTTATTCCATTTATTTATTCACCGTTATTCATTGATACTGTTTCACGTTATCGTTTTTGTCAGATTACTAGCAGTTCTGATTCTTATTTCTCCTCCCTTCTCTGTCATTTTGTACAGTTTTTTTTCATCCGTCTCCTGTCGTCTTTCCCTCTCCTATCGTCCTCCGTTTTGATTTTTTTCCTCCGTCTTCCCTCCTTCCGGCATTTTGATTATGAATTTTTTCCTACATTCTAACGAGTTTCGATTTATCTCAAGTTTTTTCCTGCCATTGAATCTCATGGGTTCTTTTTCTCTCCCTCTTCCATTCTTTCTCTCTCTCCGCCATTTTGTTTTTTTGCTCTTCTTCTTCCGTCAATACTTTGTCAGATGTACTTCTTATTCTTCTTTTTCTTTACTTGTAATTCATCCTAGTCTAATCACCTGTTTTTTTACATTGTACTCCCCTACCTCTTCTACTGCTGACGGTCCATTTCTTGTCTTTTATCTGTTGGCATGATATGTCATCCCATCCAATCAATATCTTTTCAAATGATTCGTTCTATTCACATTATCATGTTTCTATAATATGTATACCGTCACCCATATTTCATAGATATCTTCTGCTAAAATATTTTTCATATGAAGAAAACCTAATCTTTGTCTATCCAACATCGGTTTTGCCACATTGTCCTTTTTACTTTTCATCTGTCAATACTCGGTTTTGCCACCTTGTACAATCGTCCTATTTTCCTTATTTTTGTCTTTTTGCCCCAACGTCTTCTTCTTCAATCTCCAAACACTTCATCGTCTTCTTTCTCTATCATGTCTAGGTCATCCAACCTATCCTCTGGTTTCATTTACTTCCCCCTGTGAAAACAAGGTAAGTGATCTACTGTTTTCATTTTTTGTTTTCATACATTGAATGCTTCTTTTCTTTACCCATAGCATATAATGGCCTCTCCACCATCATTTACGAATCAAGATCAACCTTCCATCCTGCAAGTTTCCCCCAACACCAATTCCATTTTCGTCACCCCTCCTCCATATCGTTCACAACAGTTTTTATACGATCACACAAACACATCTTGCAACGTTAGCTTGAAATTTCATTTCAATTCTCCTCAGTGTCAGACCAATGACAATACTATAGCTTCTGAGGCAGATTTTTCGACCTCCTCAGTTCCTCATGTCGCAGCTAGCACCATATTTCAGTCAGATTTTGTCCGATGCACATCTGCTGAGATTAGGGAATCCTCTGCTAATATGAATTATGGAACTGTTAAAACACCTAATAGTTTGAATTTCCGATTCAATTCCCCTCATCGTCAGACCAATGTTAATCCTACAGCATGTAATGATAATGTTTCTACCCCCTTAGATCCTGATGTCGTATGTAGCACATTTTTTGATTCAGAATTTGTCCAATCCACCTCTGCTGAAATTCGATCTACCTCCGCTGATTTAAGTTGCGGAACTGCTAAAACCCCTGACAATTATTGTAAACGAAAATTCTCCTCTCCTGTCCATGATCCTGCATCTCCTGATCATCAAAATGCCTCTTCTAGTTATAGTCAATGTAATAAGCCATGTCCTGTTGTAGGTCAGATTTTCCCTTCGTATGAATTGGTTGTTCAATCCTATTACGATTGCGCATCCGCTATGGGATCTCTGTTCGTTTAGGATCGACAAAGAATGTAGTTGATAAAGAAAGTTGACAAAAAATTCTTGTCATGAAGAGGTTTCTTTGTTCTAAACAAGGCAGTCCAAGTCTAATACTTCCACCGAACAACGGTACTAGACGAAAGAATGGTGTTTCTAGATGTGGTTACTTTGCAAGTATCAAATTTAAAAGAATAGACAGATCTGATAATTGGGTCACTGATACTGTTAATTTTGATCATAATCACCCATTTACGACCCCCTCAAAAATTCGATACCTTCCAATAAATAGGTCAATATCTCACACCTCTAAATTACTTTTCTCCTCTCTAGCTGAGGTTAATGTTCCAGTATCGCAACAGGCTGTCTATTTCTCTAATCAGCTTGGGGGAGTCCAGAATATGGGCTGTATGAAAATGGACATTAACAATATGGTCCGTGATGTTCGAATCTTAAAAATTATGATGTCGATTTGATTATTGAAGAATTCGAAATGAAGAAGTTAGAAAATAAGGACTTCTTTTATGACCTTGTCAAAGATGATGAAGGTCGTTTGAAACACCTTTTTTGGGTCGATCCTACTATGATTGAAAATTATAAGTTATTTGGAGACTCTGTTACTTTCTGAGACACTACCTATAAAACCAATGTTTATTCCATGGTGTTCGACATGTTTTGCGGTGTCAACCACCACCGGAAGACTACAATATTCTGCAGTGCATTTGTAAGGTATTTCTTTTTTATGTTTCTTTTTAAATTGCCATTATCTTTGACCCTCTATCATCTTTTTTTGTATTAATTTATATTCTTTTATTTTCTGTTTATATGTGCAGTAACGAAAATGTAAATGTCTTTACGTGGTTATTCAATACGTTTAAACAATGTATAGGACACCCTCCTCAATCAATTATTATTGATCAAGATTTGGCGATGAAAGGTGCAATATCTCATTCTTTTCCTGAATCATTTCATCGTTTGTGTCGATCACTACAAGAAAGAAGGTTTTTTCTGACCAACTCTAACGACCAACTTCGAGGTTGGTCGCTTATAGTTGACTTTTTGAGACCACTTTTGAAGTTGGTCGCCAATTTTAAGATGAAAGCGACCAACAGTTTGGTCGCCTGACTCTTTTTTAATAAAAAAATTAAAATGCGACCAACATGTTGGTCGCAACCATGAATTCAAAATTTTTAAAAAATATCTTCCAATTTGGCGACCAAACTGGTTGGTCGCCTAAATTTTAAAAAAAATATAAATAAATAAATAAAACAATGCGACCAACTAAATTGGTCGCCTGATTAAAATATTCTAAATTTGAAAATTAAAAAATATGGCGACCAATCAGTTGGTCGCTTAAATATTTCGTAAGTTTAAAAAAAAATCAATTCACGACCAACAGGTTGGTCGCTTACATATTTCGTTAACTTAAAAAAAAATCAATTTTACTACCAACATAAATTTGAAAAAATAAAATAGGCGACCACCCAGTTGATCGCATGAATTTAAAAAAAAGACAACCAACCAGTTGGTCCCTTAAATATTTCAAAAAATTTAAAAATTATCTTCCAATTTGACGACCAAATTAAAAAATATATATAAATATAACAATGCGACCAACAAATATGGCGACCAACCAGTTTGGTCGCCAAATTTTTTTAAATATTCCATAATTTTTTTTAAAAATTGCAATTTGCCTGTATAAAAAAATTAAGTTTTGAAAATTGAAAAATATAGCGAATATTTCGTAAGTTTAAAAAAAAAATCAATTCGTCGTTTACATATTTCGTTAATTTAAAAAAAAAAAATCAATTTTACTACCAACATAAATTTGAAAAAATAAAAAGGCGACCACCCAGTTGACCGCATGAATTTAAAAAAAAAGGCGACCAACCAGTTGGTTCCTTAAATATTTCAAAATTTTAAAAAAATATCTTTCAATTTGGCGATCAAATTAAAAAATATATATAAATGAAACAATGCGACCAACAAATATGGCGACCAACCAGTTGGTTGTTTAAAAAAATTAAATTTTGAAAATTGAAAAATATAGCGAATATTTCGTAAGTTTAAAAAAAAAATCAATTTGTCGCTTACATATTTCGTTAATTTTTTTTAAAAAAATCAATTTTACTACCAACATAAATTTGAAAAAATAAAAAGGTGACCAACCAGTTGACCCCTTAAATATTTCAAAATTTTAAAAAAATATCTTTCAATTTGGCGACCAAATTAAAAAATATATATAAATGAAACAATGCGACCAACAAATATGGCGACCAACCAGTTGGTTGTTTAAATATTCCGTAAGTTTTAAAAAAATCGTAATTCGCCTGAATAAAAAAAATAAAATTTGAAAATTGAAAAATATGTCGTTTAAATATTTCGTAAGTTTAAAAAAAAAATTCAATTCGCGACCAACCAAGACTATATATAAAAATAAAATCAAACACAATGCGACCAACCAGATTGGTCGTCTCATTAAAAATTAAAAAACAAATTAAATTAAAAGAGATTACAAAAAATAAAAAACAAAGCGACTAACTAAGTTTGTCACCTGAATTTAAAATGAAATAAAAAGGCCTCGCTTAAATATTTCGTAATTAAAAAAAAATACAATTCGAAAACCAACTATAAAAATAAAATAAAATACAATGCGACCAACCAGATTCGTCGCCTCGTTTAAAATTAAAAAACAATGCGACCAATCTAGTTGGTGCTTGATTAAATTTTTAAAAAAATATTAATAAATAATTTTTAAAAGAAATAAAAATAAAAATAAAACGACCTAATTAATATAAAAAATGACCACCTAATTTTGTTACTTTCACTACACGAAAACTGGTTTAAAATGACGGATCAAAAATGGAGGAAATTCTTCCATTTTTGTTCGGAGTCAGAAGTGAAGGAATTTCCGTCATTTTTAGCAGATTTCCGTCGGGAAAAAAAATTCTATGATTTTTAAAAAAAATGACGGAAAATATTTGGTATAAATGACGGATTTTCCATCATTTTTTAAAAAATAGAGGCATTTCCGTCAATTTTATGTATCTTATATTTTTCAAAAATTTAAAATGACGGTGGAGCCAAAAAAAATGACGGAAAATCGGTGGAATTTTTTTCATTTTTGGATTTTAATATAAAATATTAAAAAAATTTATAAGGTTATATCAAATATTTGTAATAAAAAATAAGGTTTGAATAAAGTATTTTCAAATATTAGACTAAAAAGTTCAGACTCAAATTAAATAAGTTAATTACATCTAAATAAAATAATTTGACTCAAATTAACTAAATCTATTAATATAAATAAATTAATTAAACTATAATTAACCAAATCAATTAGACTCATCAATTAATAAAACCCAAAATAAAAATCCCTAAAATAAGTTTATCCCCATAGCCCCATACCCTGGTTTTCTCATTTTTTTTTACTTTCCCCAAACCCTCCTTTTACTCTCGACGGAAATCTTTCCCCAAACCCTCGTTCTTCCCTTGCGTGCAGAAGTTCTTGTATAACCGGAGACAGCGCCAACCGAAGTTTTTCCCTTGCGTGCTGAATCGCCCTCTGGTGGGAATCGTCCTCTGACATCTGACCAGAAGTTCTCGTTTTCCCTTGGTGGGAATCGCCCTCTGTACGGAAGTTCTTCTCTTGATCCCTTTAGGTTTGATCTGAAGGTGGGGATCGCTCATTCACTGCAGGTATTCAGATGGATACTCCACATCTCTTGGAAGAAGCAATTATATGGCATGGTCGGACGAGATTCTTGGTCCAGACGTGGCTTCCGCTGGTCTCCATGTCAGTGATTATATCTGTATATAATATCTGTATATAATATCTGTATATAATATCTGGATTGATCAGATATTATCAGCTTGATACCTGTATATAAAGTAGGATTTCTTAGCACCTTATATAAAACCCAAATATTTATTATTTTGGAACATTATTAATCATTGTATTATGTACTATTTATTCCTGCAGCATGTTGCATGCTCATCCGCTGATGGTCGCACACTTTTGGAATCCTCCAAGACTTTTTTGGACAAAGGAAAACTTGAAGATTCTGTTAACTATGGGACAAGGTTCATTCTTTAATATTTATTATTATTGCTATCATCATCATCGTCATCGTTATATTTCCAGTTTAGTTTTATTTTACACTTTGTAAATGATAAGCCTTGAACTTTGCAGGCACTTGCAAAACTTATAACTTATGGGCCTTACCATCGAATGATAGCTGGGGCTTACAGTCTTTTAGCAATTGTGCTCTACCATACTGGTGATTTAAACCAGGTTGGTTACGCTGGGCGACACAAACATTATTTATATATGAATTCATGCCAGATTGTTATTTCTTATTTTCTATATAAGGCAATCATTTACCAACAAAAGACTTTAAACATCAATGAGAGAGAACTAGGTCTTGATCACCCTGCTATGGAGATTTAGCTTCCTTCTACTACCGCCTTCAACAAACTGAATTGGCTTTGAAGTAAGTGCAGAGATGTGATATTCTTTTTTGTTTTCAATTGAGCAATTTGATTTGGTAAAATTTCAAACTAAAATTCAATTTTTTTGCAATGGTTTTTAGATATGTCAACCGAGCATTATATCTTCTTCACTTAACTTGTGGCTCATCACATCTGAACACGTACATCAATGTAGCTATGATGGAAGAAGGATTAGGAACATGTTGCTGCTCTTAAATATCTACAAGAAACTCTCAAGTGCAACCAGAGACTTCTTGGAGCTGATCACATACAGGTTTCTGTCCCTTTCCTTGTCCATCTTTCTCTATCCATTTTTTTCATCAATCTAACCCAATTTAATGTGCATGCATGTATCACAGACAGCGGCTAGTTACCATGCTATTGCTATTGCTATTGCTCTCTCGTTAATAGAAGCATATTCTCTCAGAGTTCAACATGAACAAACAACTTTACAAATTCTCCAAGCTAAGCTTGGTGCTGAAGATCTTCGCACACAGGATGTTGCTGCTTGGTTGGAGTACTTTGTGTCTAAAGCAATGGAACAACAGGAAGCTATTCGTAACGGAACTACGGTATTTGAATCAAATTATTTTTTTCAATTCTAATTTCATATCATTTATTAAATATTTTTTTTATTTAGTCGTCATCTCAAAATATTCCATCGTTTTCACGCGAAAAGATCCAGACCTTTAACTCAAACGTCGAAAGCACTCCACAAATTCAGTAAGTAAAAATTTGTAATCTATTTGATTTTTATATTTTATATACTTATAATATTTTTCTATTTTAAAATGACAGGATTTCCAAACGTTTCAATTGTAACATATTCGCAACAGAAAAACAAATATAAGGAAAAGGAGAAAGATAAGAACATGGAAAAAAGAAGAAAAAATTGAAAGATAGGTTACTTTAAGTAACTTTTGAATAGTAAACAAAAATTAAAGTTAAACTAAAGATAAATGATTGTATTGTCGAATAATCGATAAATGGTTGGATATATTTTTAAATGAATGGTTAATATATATTTGGATGAATGGTTGAATATATTTTTGGATGAATGATTGAATATATTTTTAGATGAATTGTTGAATATATTTTTAGATGAATGATTAAATATATTTTTGAATGATTGATTTAATATATGTTTGGATAAATGTATATTATATATTTTTTATTGTAACAGGTTATATGAATGAATTTTTGTAAGGTCCTAATGGACACCCATGTAAAACAAATTTTTTTTTTTCGCCTTAAAAATTTGCGACCAACTAGTTCGTCTCTAAGTGTAGTTCGTCTAAAATTTTGCGACCAACTTAGTTGGTCTTAAAAATATAAAATACTAGCAAAAGCGACCAACCAGGTGGTCGCCTATAATTTCGCGTCAAATTTTTGTGACCAACCATGTTAGTCGCTCTTATGTTGGAGGAAATGTATGTGACCAACCAAATTGGTCGCCCATTTGTTGGTGCCAAATTTTAGCGACCAACCAAGTTGGTCACCTTTATGTTGACGCCAATTTTTTGAGACCAACCAAGTTGGTCGCCCTTATGTTGACGCCAAATTTTTGAGGCCAACCAAGTTGGTCTCCCTTATGTTGACGCCAATTTTTTGGGACCAGCTAAGTTGGTCGCCCTTATGTTGGCGCCAAATTTTTGCGACCAACCAAGTTGGTCGCCCTAGTGTTGGCGCCAGTTTTTTGGGACCAACCAAGTTGGTCGCCCTAGTGTTGGCGCCAAATTTTTGCGACCAACCAAGTTGGTCACCTATATATTGACACCAAAAATTTGGTCAGATTTAGATTTATTGAGCGACCAATCAAGTTGGTCACTTTCAAGCGACCAACTCTCGACCAACTCAAAAAGTTGGTCACTTTCAAGCGACCAACTCAAAAAGTTGGTCGCTTATAGTCACTAGCGACGGGGTTTCTTGCGACTAACGTTGCGACCAACTTTTTGGTCACTTTTTTCTATAAGTGACCAACTTATGCCTTTTTGCGACCAACTTGATTAGTCGCAAAAAAGCCTTTTTCTTGTAGTGGATGGCACAATAACCAACAAGTTGTCTACCAAGGTTCCAACAGTATGCCAGAACACCGATTCTCTTAACACGTTTTACAAGATTATTAAATTTTCCGAGACTTCAAAAGATTTTGAAGAGTCGTGGTCTCTTTGGATTACAGAGAATAATGTGTCTTCCAATGTATGGTTGAAAAGTTTATACGACATCCGGTATTCTTGGGTGCCATGTTTGATGTGTTCTCATTTCTTTACCGGAATGCATTCAACTCAGAGGAGCGAAGGCATGAATTCTTTCCTAAAGACCAAAGTAACAGCGAAGAACCTATTATTTAGCTTCGTTCGACAATACCAGAACATGATAAATACCATTCGCGAGTCCGAGAATTTGGACGATCACAAAGATACTTTCTGGCACCCTAGATTTATTACGTCTATGGATATTGAGAAAGACGCTCTTAGTTTCTTTACAACTGCTATTTTCCTTCTATTTCAGGAGGAAATGCGGAAAACTTTCTTGTACCATATCTTACCACCGAACGACCTGTCCTCCGAGGTATATTAAATTTTTTTTCCTATCATTCTTCTACATTTTTAATTTTCTCCCAACATTTTGTTTCTAATAATTTCTTCTTTATACTTAAAGGATATTAAATACCTACCTGTTCTTTCTTTAGAAAGACAGACTGTTTTATTTAAACTCACTCTTACGAAAGGTAATTCTACACCGTCTTGCACATGTCATCGATTTGAATACAACGGTGTTTCATGCTCTCATTTGATACATTATCTCATTGTCAACGGTCATCGAAGTTTACCAAATGATCTGAAAATGCCTAGGTGGAATAAACTATGCCTTACTGACAAAATTGTTCTTTCTCTTTCATCACCTGACAATCCCTTGTCCAAGTATGCAGTAATGTCACAGACAATGATGAATTGTGTGAAGATGGGACAACCTCAACTTGATATACTGCTCAAATATGGTGAAGATGTTCTTTAGAAACTGAGTGACACTACCGTTGTTCCAAATTTATATTCTAGAACATCAATCACAAGAACTAGAAAACCGAAGAATACGCCTGTGCTTATTGGTCCTCTAGCGAAGGTTAAAACAAAGGGTAGTGGTAAGAGTAGAAGACCGACCAAAATTGATGTTGCTCGAATGAAGAGCGCAAAAGAAATATATCGCGATCCAGCTGCGAAAAATAAATGATCTATAATTAATTTTATTTTTCACAAACATTCTAAGTTGTTATCCCCAAACTTGCAAATTTTAATGTTCTACGTCGTTATCTTTCTTTTGAACTCACATAATATATATTGTACCTCTGTTAATATTTTTTCTTAACTACCTAATGTGCTTCTTCTAATATGTAGTTTTGCTATTATGATTTTCACGCTACGATGTAGGGTGCATCCGCTATTATTAGTACTTAGATTAAGATCCTATAATTTGTAGTACTCCTCTGTTAATTTGTTGTGTCGCTACCTTCAAGTGTGCATCTACTATTATCAGAACTTAGACAGACAATTAATTCCACCTCTTCCTATACTTTGTGGTTTTACTCTGCTAATATGTTGTTTTCTCTACTATGTAGTCTGTATCTGCTATTATCAGAACTTAAACAAACTAGTACTTCCACCTCTTCCTATACTTCAATGTATTCCTCTGCTAATATGTTGTGTTCTCTACTATGTAGTCTGCCATTATCAGAACTTAGATCAAATAGTACTTACACCTGTTCCTATACTTTGTTGTATTCCTCTGCTAATATGTTGTTTTCTCTACTATGTAGTCTGCATCTGCTATTATCATAACTTAGATCAACTAGAAGATATACCTGTTCCTATACATTGTTGTATTCCTCTGCTAATAGGTTGTTTTCTCTACTATGTAGTCTGCATCTGCTATTATCATAACTTAGATCAACTAGAAGATATACCTGTTCCTATACATTGTTGTATTCCTCTGCTAATATGTTGTTTTCTCTACTATGTAGTCTGCATCTGCTATTGTCATAACATAGATCAACTAGTAGTTACACCTCTTCCTATACTTTGTTGTATTCCTCTGCTAATATGTTGTTTTCTTTACTATGTAGTCTGCATCTGCTATTATCAGAACTTATATCAAATAGTACTTACACCTGTTCCTATACTTTGTTGTATTCCCCTGCTAATATGTTGTTTTATCTACTATGTAGTCTGCATCTGCTATTATCAGAACTTAGATCAACTAGAAATTACACCTCTTCCTATACTTTGTTGTATTCCTCTGCTAATATGTTGTTTTCTCTACTATGTAGTCTGCATCTGCTATTATCAGAACTTAGATCCAACTAGTACTTACACTTATTCCTATACTTTGTATTTCTCTGCTAATATGTTGTTTTGTATAATATGTAGTCTCCATCTGCTATTATCAGAATTTAGACCATCAATAATTCCACCTCTTCCTATACTTTGTTGTATTCCTCTGCTAATATATTGTTTTCTCTATTATGTAGTCTGCATCTGCTATTATCAGAACTTAGATCAACTAGTACTTACACCTGTTCCTATACTTTGTTGTATTCCTCTGCTAATATGTTGTCTTTTCTACTATGTAGTTTGCATATGCTATTATCAGAACTTAGATCAACTAGTACTTACACCTCTTCCTATACTTTGTTGTATTCCTCTGCTAATATGTTGTTTTGTATAATATGTAATCTGCATATGATATTATCAGAACTTAGACCAACAATAATTCCACCTGTTCCTATACTTTATTGTATTCCTCTGATAATAGCATGATGTGAATTTTTTTTTATACTTCATTTTATCTTCACTTTGCTTCTTCTACAAGTAAGGGATTTGGAAGGTAAAACCAAGGTCATGATATTTCTCCAACCTTCTCCTATTGATTATGCTCATGTTGGTCTAAGAATTGATTGAGAATTGACATTGGGTACTGAGCCAACGTTGGTTCATTGGTTTAATAATTAGAAACTTTTTTTTGAAATTCATTTTATCTTCACTTTTCTTCTTCTACATGATGTTCTTCAAGGTTCTGCTTGGTGACTTCAATGGGAGGTTGGTATGTACATATACTTTCCTTATATAGAGGAGTTTTATGGTTAGCTAGGGTTTTACTTACTTATTTACCTGCCTACATAGATGATACCTAACTTGTTAACCAAAGATTTTATGATTGGAGGAGAGAAATGGACGAGGGTGGAGTTGAGGAGTTGTGTGTGAAAGAAGCAACTGTCATGGAATGTATAGATCGAAGAGGATGCCTATGGATTTCATTTCTTCGGAGAGGGTTGGAGAAAGTTTGTGGAAGATCAAGATCTTCGGTATGGCTACTTCTTGCTATTCAAATATTACAATAGAGAGAAGAGCTTCTTCTTCGCAATTAGCAGAAGAACACTGCACAAGAGCGTAATTACATAATAGCATAACTACATTACACATTATAGGATGGGATAGAAATACATGATGGTCTAAGTAATGATATCAGCAGAAGAACACTAGACACTAACGTAAATCACATAATAGCAGAAGAACACTACATATTATAGGAAGCACTAGAAGTAGATGTTGGTCTAAGTACTGATATTAGCAGAAACACACTAACAAGTAGCGCAAACACCGTAATAGCAGATGAATACTACAGAGTATCGGAAGGGGTGAAAGTAGATGTTGGTCTAAGGACTGATAATAGCAGATGCACACTACAAAGTAGCTTAACACCATAATAGCAGAGGCATACTACAAAGTATAGAAAGGGGTGGAGGTAGATGTTGGTCTAAGTACTGATAATAGCAGATGCACACTACAAAGTAGCGTAAACACCATAATAACAGAGGCATATTACATACTATAGGAAGGGGTGGAAGTAGATGTTGGTCTAAGTAATGATAATAGCAGATGCACACTACAAAGTACCAAACATAATATGTAGTTCTTTCCAAAAAATATATCACTAGTCAGACTGATAGTTAATAGTAATGTGTAACAAACAACAAGTCATGATATTTTTTAGTCTATTTAAACTTGAAGTCATAATTGATAAATATATGAGCATCACGTAACGCCACGCGTAGTATGTCGTGGACAATTTTCTCCCTGATGTTATCGACGTCTTTCTTGCTCCAAAGTACCGGTTCACCCAGACATATGCATTTCATGGCTGCCATTACGTATATCCCTGTATCCTCAGGATTTTTAAGGAATGCCTGGGGAAAATGAGGAGATGATTCACAAACCCAGGTAGACAAGTTGTGGTCAGAATAAATCTCACGGATATAATGATCCAACCAAAGAGTCTGCAAAAAAATATAAGACGTATTATTTCATTCCTATACCGTTATATTCATAATATTTAACAACATAGACTACCAGTTACCATATTCTTATTCTGTTTCATCATTTCCTCATTGTCTTCGTACGGACAACAGTGTATGTACTTTTTCTTTGTTATGTCTAACTGTATCAAATGCCAACAACCGTAAATTACAATCGGCGCAAATATTGTATGAATCACGTCCCATTTGTCTACTTTCTCGCTTAAGATTTTCTTCAACTCGGCAAATTCAATCATGTTCAAGTTCCTGTTAGGAGTCATCCCTTTGATTTGTTTCTAATTACACCAAATACCATAGTTATTGAAAAGTTTCAAATTATTTCGAACAATTCATGATGAATAATATATTACCAGTTTTATTGGGTCGATGAACTTCACTGAATGAGCGTAAAATCGCCGATATGCCATTTTGCATTGAAGGACTCTTATGAAAAGGGAGATGCACTACAAGTAAAAAAAATCACATTAGTGTAAGTCATGTTAAATAAATCTGAAATTCCTATAAATACGTGGCTACGGACAGGATTTTTAGTGAGTAATCCAATCACCCAGGTCGAATCACATCTAACCGGACCTATTTCCAAAAGACCTTCTTTCACAGCAATTTCTTGTAATTTACCGCTCTCCATAATGTCCCTTATATTCATTCCAACCCTCGTTATATGGTTTTTCACATCTTCTCTTTCATTATCCTCTCCATCCTAGCCTTCCTCACGTCTTCCTATAACATTTATTAATAATTTTATCACATAACTGAACTGTAGGTTAAGAAACAAGAATAACTTACATGATTTTCTATGATCCTTTTGATGAGAGAACTTGGTTTGTGTTTGTTCATCTGCACGGATATCGGTTCATTGTCCAACCTCTCATCTTCTTCTGTCAAATCAATTGTTTTTTTTGGTGTAGTACATATATCCTCATTTCCCACTTTACGACATGCTTGAGACGCTAAGCGACATGCTTCTTCGATGAATACAGGGTCTTCTTGAGAAGACAGAACATATTCAGGAAAATTTGTTCTTGCACCTATAACAATGTTGTAAAGGACATTATGTATAGTCATTGTCATTTTGTTAATTTCTTACGGATATCTTACTGCTTGTTGAACCTATATTGACAACCTCATTGACCACTTCAGGTATATCGAGATCCAAATCTGGAAAATCGAAAGATAGCTTCATAGGCGAACCGACAAATTCCTTCTTTGTGTTGAACGGATCTGAATACATACAAACCTCTTGTTAGATAAAATTTAGAAGAAAAAAAATCATAATTTCAAAGACCCATATTACCATCAGTTGTTAGGTTAATTGTCTTCTCCGTGAAATCCTCTGTATAATCAAATCGACTTTCGCTTTTCACTTTCACAAACTTGTATTCAGATATTATAAGATTAGAGTACATATATTCCACCTCCTCCGAGCTCTCGCTCTATTCTTCGCTAACTATATTTTTTTGCCATAATTACTAATTACCCTATTGAACAGACATGAAATATAATTTTATAACATAATAAACAATTGTACGCTATCATCACCTTGAATATAAAGGACGTCTTTCTCTTCATCATCTAAGGGAGCTTTACCTTTTAATTTCTTATCAGTAACCAAAGAATCTGAAATAAAATTACATTTCTTGTTAGACAGTTTTGTCTCGTTTGTATTGAAGTAGATAATCTATTACAATTTAAACTTGTTCGCTGTTTATGTTCATGATTAATTAAAGAACTTATAGGTCATGATTAAGTCTATTTTATAGGATGTTCCTTAAATAGTAGCAGACAATTTAAACATTGTAGCAAATACTACAATTCAATTAACAGAAATCTGAAATCTTGTCTTGTAATGAACAATAGTATTATAGAAACTTCATTATTTAGTAGCAGACTATTAAGGTATTCTAGCAGATTAAACATTTAAATTCACTGTATCAGATATGGTTTTGTCATGAACAATCCTATTATTGGAAGGTCATTATTAAATAGCAGACTACTTGAATATTCTAGCAGATATTAAAAATCTTACATTTACTCATCATGAACTATTATATTATAGGAATTTCTTAATCAAATAACAGACTAATAAAACATTCTAGCACATAATAGATTTTCATTAACTGAAAACTGAAAACACACTATCATTTTCACTGTTGAACTACGTACAAACATTTCATAATCAATTTTCTTTAACAATTTTTTGGCATGTCAAAATCTAATCTTTTTTTTTCATTATTAGTTCTTGTCACCGGCCCCCCGCGTACCTTCAATATCATTCACTTCTCCAGGATTTGCAGCCTTCTTCCCAACAGTCTTTTCATTAGTTACTCCTTTGCTGGTCAGTTTTCCATCTGAAATTGTTCATTTTCGGTCAAAAATAATATTTAAGTTTATTGGTAAGAAGTATTTCGTTTATTAAATTTATTACCTCCATCAGTTTGGACGATATCCTTCGAGCTTTCACCTAAATGGTGTAATCCCGGGATCAAACCTCTCTTCAATTCCCATGCTTCAAAGAATTCTTGTTTGACCTTAACTTCGACTTTTTCTATATTTCCTGGAGTAGAACCAAGATACTGCACTTCACCGTCATCATCATTCAGCTTGGGAGTTAGGCAGTCTTGGCTGATGTTCAAATTGAAGCTCGGGAACACGAAAGAATTCTCCGCTATTTTGTCTTTCATTTCTTCAACATCTTTCTTTGCATCGTCTTTTACATTTTCGACAATTCTACAATCAATATTAGAATTTTCTGGTGTAAATGAACTAACCTTAGTCAGGTCTGCATCATTGACGTCGGGTGACATTTTAGTAGAATCAATCTGTTTATTAGCAGGAGTGTTTTCTTCTATATCATACCGAGGCATCTTTATCATACCGGCAACATCATTGACGGGGGTGCACATTTTAGCAAAATCAATGTCTTCATGAGCAGTAGTGTCGTCTTTCTTATCGTACTGAGGCTCATTATTAACAAAAACAACAACTTCATTTTCAATTTCCTTCAGGCTGCTTACCTCATCATTCTTGACATCTACCTGTCCACCAGAAGTGTTCTTCAAGTTCAAAAAAACCTTTGCTTCATCTTCTACGAGCTTCAGCTTGTTGCTATCATCCTCCATAACTATAACATATTTATGAAGAGCATTCATATGGGTTCCCTCATAATCTGTATTATACAATTTAGACAAATGTGATATAATAATAAAAAAAATTATTTATACTTACTATCGGGAGACAGCAATGAACATGTCCCACTGGTCGCCGACAGCCTACCGCTGCGTCGCAAGCTTGTAATGGTAGGTTTTGATTTTTCCTTCTTCATATTTTTGGTTTCTTTGCACTTACCCTCTTACCAAAAAGTTCTTCATACTTTGCCTCAACCTCTTTCTTCTATTTTTCTCTTCTTTCAAGGACAATGTTCCTTATTTTGAAAGACGATTTTGGTTCTATCCACTGTTCTGTTGAGTCATGAATCTGTACTCCCTTCCCCTTCATTTTACTCCTCTCGGAATCGCGAAGCTCAGGGTCCACATAATACTCCTCTTGTTCGACCGAGTTCATATCAGAATCTTGTCCATGTGTACTTGTAGAAGAACTTGAACCTTTGTCGGACACAATCTTTGATACCTGTTCTTTTTTATATAATATCCATTCTCTTTTCAAATGAAATTTCGTCTATGAATACCTATCAATTGAAGAATAAAAAAGGACACATTCATTCATCCAACTTTATATTGTCTGAAATATTATGTCTTTACGATTAATTACCTCATGATCATCGAGAAGGTCCAGCTTCTCTTTCAAATATTGAATCTTGCCACCCCACTTCTTGAAGTAGGGTTCGTTCTTCACATACGACCTGTAGAGAGTGGCTACCAGTGTGTGTCTGAACAACCACACCTATAAATGCAAAATAAATAAGAACAAAAATATACAATACAAAAATTCAAATGTCATTTAAAAAATTAATTTCCAATCTTACCATTAAATACATAACGCAGTCATCGATGTATAGTTTTGATGACTCATGTGTCCTTTTCCTACGTACCACGCTGTCCCTGCATATATCCATCCTTTCGAACAGCACAGAGTGTAGGAATTCTGCCCAGTTGTACTCAGCAACATATCCTAAGTAGGATACATAATCTAAAAATTTCCTACCTATCCTATAACCGTTCTTACAACACAATACTGTTATAAATAAGTATATAATCCATAGTCTTATGAAATCATCCTCATCTGTCCTACACAACTAGTCATTCAGAACTCTCTTGTTAATTGCTGTTATAGCCTGGACAACAACATCTCTCCTGATGTCGCAATCTGCAACAAAGTATCTGAGCCACCAATCTGATTTACTCTTCGCCTTCTTCTTGATGTCCACTTCCAGCCCACGGTATGGAATAGCCAGAATCTCCCCAAATTCTCTACTGAAAATTTCAGTCTTTTTCCATTAATAATAAAAATATTACTACCGACATACCTCCCAATTAAATCGTCCAGAAGGCGCGCTCTGATTTTGAAATCAGGTATTGCGTAGAAATAACCAAAACAAATAGACTTGATTCTCTTCGTCACGTTGTCTGAGAAATTGATGGAGCCATTCATCGACGCTTCGTTATACGTTGGTATTTCAGATCAATCTCGAATTAGGTGGTTAACTATAATAAAAAATGTAACAAATTAAACAAATATGAACTAAACACACTACAAAAAAATGTAGGCAGTTAGAACGAGCAAAGTTAACGAAATTTCCGTTACAAATAATATTTTTAACGAAATTTCCGTTAACTTTGATCCGTTACAAAATTTCCGTTACAAAAATCCGTTACAAATACTCTCAACTTAAAGTTAACGGAACGAAAAACCCGTTACAAATTTTTTAGATATTTGTAACGGAAATTCCGTTACAAATACCTAAAAATTCCAGAATGCATGAATTCCATAATACATATAAATTCTTGTAAATTTCAGTATTAATCATAATTCCTGTAAATTTTAGAATGCATCTATTTGTAAATATTTTTTCCTGTAAAAATCATATAACATTCATAATTTACATTCAATATTATTCACTAAATTCATTCAACATTAATAATTAAAATCATCTAACATTCAACAAATATAACATCTTGTCCCTAACACAACATTAATTCATGATCTAATATCTAAAATTGAAAGAGAATTCATAAAGAGCTGAACAAGAGGAGTTGGAGTCGGAACTTGAGGAGTATTGCTATCTTTCCCTTCTAGCACCATCATTGAATCCTTATTCCGGAACAGTTGACAATTTAGTATAGACTGAAATAAAAAATAATTCTAAATTAAGAAGATTTATTAGTAAAAACGTATTTTAAATTTGAAAATCCAATGTTTCTAATCAAATTAAAAGTGGAATATGCATCTCTATTATTCGAATATGCATCTCTATTACTAAAATAAACATGTCAAATTTTTAAAATGTAGATAGTTATAACTTGTAAAGATAAACAGAACCTTTTAAGTAAACTCTTAACTTGGATATTCCTATTAACTAAAGTACTAAACAATATCCCCCGCAAGTAAAAAATACCTGATTTTGTTCAAAATACCTGATTCTGTTCACAAAAAATTTGAATAAGTAAAGAATTAGTTAGTATATTTAAAATACCTGAAACAGGATCTTCCACACACTATATCAATCTAAAAAATAGACATTTATACATAAACATAATTAACATACATTGACATACATTTTATACATAACTGATGAACTCGGAAAATACCTAGTGTGTCCCGTCCATGAGAACCAGCTTCCTTTCGGAAACATGTCGACGTTCCAGCATACCTGCATTGTGAGTTTGTGACAATAAATATTTCATAAATATGGTGTTTTTTATTTTGAATTCTGAAATAACTAATATATTGTATACACACACCTCTTGGGTACATCAGATGGATAAAGTCGATCACCAAGATGGTAAGCACACAATGGCTGTTCAGTAGTAGCAATCAAATATTAATCATCTCCTTCTCCTGTGACCTGGTGAAACATAGACAGTGAAGTTAGAGTCCAGAAGTGAAATTATTTATTTACATCTAAAACCATGAAACCAAACTGATTGAAATAGAAAAAACACAGTTAACTGAAAACCTGATTTAGTTTCAGACATTCAGTAACCATATACCTAAAAAACTTTGTTAGTGTTTTCAATAAAAAAACAAAATGGGTTCCTAATCTAACTAATTCCATTATCAAGTTAATGTGTATTGAACTATATTCACTGCATTGTTATTTTCAATTAATCAGAAAAGAATGATTAAGTACTTTGTATAGTTCTTCATCAAACAGAGAGAGTTAAGCAAACTTTGCCATAATATCTTTCGACAAAAAAAATGGAGTTAAGATGGCCTAGTAATTTCGACTCTCTAAGAAATCAAAAGCAAACTGTATAGAGGCATGTTGAGACGAGCTCCAGCACCCTTCAAATAGTAACCTCTTCCTCCAGCTACATTAGCACCTAAATGAGTGGGGAAACATAAATTCAATAAAAAAAACCAAACAAGAAAATAATAGACACAGTAGGAAATAAATGATAACATGAGCTATCTAGCATGAAGAAACAATCATAATACATAAAGTCTACCTTTGATCAAATGTCCAGTAACTCGACAAGCTCATGATTTTTCAGCTTCTCCTCCACTCTCTTTTCTCCAAATGATCGCACAACTGCATTGTTTTCTTATAAATAAAAAACAAATAAGCCTAATTTGTAAAGTAAAGAAAAAACGTTTTGCATGACTGCATTAGTGCATGACACATAACTGAAAACATATCAACCACTCCATACCTTGGTCCACATTTTTGGTTTGTAAGGTTGGTTTGGAGTAAAGGCGTCGCAATATACACCGTTGCATGTATTTATCTAAAACAATAATATTCCTGAGACAACATTTAGAAGAAAATTACAAGAGAAATGGTCTTCATAAAAAATATAGCTCACCACCGGATCTAGGGCATCCTCCTCCTTGCACATGACCCATGGAACACCTGTTTGCATTCCAACAACCATTTTCCCGTCCCAATCCATGTAATTATGACCAGCAAACCCAAATGCCTTACTCCCTGGTCCATACTCATTTTCAATCTGCACTTGTTAGACAATGAATGCAATAAGAAACCAAAGTTTTTTAAAATTTACAGAAGAAGAAATCCTCAATGAAAAAAAGAAATATTTAAAGAACAGAAAAAGCAATCATGATTCATGCATGCCTGTGATAAGATTATGGGACCACCCTATGGCTCATAGAAACCCCCCTATTGAAATTGTTGAAAATCAAACACACTGGTGATACAGTATCCCGAACACGGTCACAACCTACCAGCAACTAGAAGTCTGGATAGCCTAAGATGAGTTGAGGTATCTATTCTAGGGTTATGGAGGTCCCAGGTCGAATCCTAGGAAGATCGACTTTCCTGAGGATCGACTTCCCTGGGATCGACTTTTGAGTAAAGTCGATCACCAGGAAAAGTCGATCCCCAGAAAGT